>WWET01007049.1:34670-57627 GCA_011038615.1 Limnodynastes dumerilii | reverse complement strand
CTCTGTAACCGCACCTAGGTGCAAACCATTATATTCTATCTATTAGTCCACGTCAGAGTGAGGCAGCAGGACCCTTACACAGGCTATATATATCAACTATAATATTAATACCGACATCCAGCATTATGGATGAATTTTTAAGGCATATTAGAACCAGCCGAGAGCTAGAGTTTGAGGAGACTATCATATCAAATAGCAATGAAGAAATTAATCTAAAAGAGAACAACAATTTTTGCAAACTTTTTCTAAATCTAGAAAAAACATTGATGACCGAAATAAAAATGTGGTGGGACACTAGGGCCATTGAGCAATACAGAATAGAACGGATTATACCCAGAGGAATCAGAATTATAAAAAACCCCACACATAACTTGAAGAATGAAGAATTTATGAGAGAGTGGAACAGTATTTTAGAACAATGCTCCCTCTCACTTATGGGTTTATTAGTAAAACAAAGGGATAAAGATCTACAAACCTAGATAAAGAAATTCATAATCTATATAAGGAAATAGGCAATCTCACACAAGAGGACAACTATAAAACTTTGGAGAACGTAATGATAACCAGGCTTATAAAAACACAAAAGGATACCAAAAATATAAAAAAGAAAAAAATAGCAAGAGATAGAAAAGAATATAAAGAGATCAATATGGGGCAACCTATATATCAAACTAAATCTAAAAAGAGAACCTTAGATATGTCAAAAGATACCCTGTATACCCGACTAAACATGACATATCAACAGTATATGAAATTGGTGAATGAAACTGAGCAACCCACCCCGAAGAAACGCAGAACTGTACAAGACACAATACTAGACTCTGTTGATATACCGAATCACCTTAATCCTACATCAAAAAAATACGAACAAATAATATCAGGGTCTTTTGAAAGGGGGAGGGCAGATATGCAATCCATACTACAGAACACACTGGATACCATCCCATTAGACACAAATATGGGAGATACCATTTTGACTATTCATGACACTGGGGACCAGACAGACACGACAATCAAAATTGACCGAACACAGAAAAATGGGGGGGAATTAGACCATTCACATAATCTGACTGACAACCCAACAAACCTCATTACTCTCCTTTCACCGGTTCCATATGTGGACCAGACTTCTTTTCCAGCTACATCAACACAACAGAACCATTTTTTAGTTACACGCATAACAACACCAGCCCCCCCCTACAATTTGAAGGAAGAAATTCATATTGCAATGAATTTGAGGGAACAATTAATAGGCACAAAAATCCCAGAGCAACATCAGACAGTAGGGTCTGTAAAAAGAAGAAGATCAGAACTACAAGAAGAGGGATCAGAGGGGGAGGAATACACACTAAAAGCATCAAAACTAAAAAAAAACCCAATAAGTGAAAATGATGGAATTTTCAATCTAAGTTCCCACATACTTACATTGGCAGAGAAAACACTCCTACAGAAAGGTTTGAAATTTGCCCCCACAAATACTCTAAATAAATTTCACACTTACATAGATCTCCATAAATTCACACGAACTCTTACTTTAAAAAAATACTTCGTGAAAAAACAGACAGAGATTGCAACCAATCCACAAGAACAAAACGATCCCTATGAGCACACAAATTTAAAACCTAGGTCAAATTTCTGCCCAACATATCTAAAGGGAGAATCTATAACTACGTTTCAAAAACTAGTGGAGAGAGACCTTAAACAGATGGCAGAAAAATCCAAAAGAAAAACAAATAAATACATTAATAAAAACAATCTCACCAGGAATGAACAACAGGCTTTAAAAGACCTTCAAGACAATACAAACATAATTGTCAAGCCTGCAGATAAAGGAGGGGGAATTGTCATATTGGACAAGGAGGATTACAAAACTGAAGCCACAAACATCCTAGGTGACAGAGATACATATAACCTCCTGAAAAATAACCCCACGGAGAAGTATCAATCACTCCTTATCAAATACCTACAGGAAGGATTGAGAACGGGCATCATAAATAAGAAAGAATATGATTTCATATTCAATAAACATCCTAAAATTCCGGTATTTTACTATTTACCCAAGATTCATAAAAATCTTGAAAAACCACCAGGAAGACCAATTATATCAGGAATAGATTCACTTACATCAAACCTGTCCCAGTATTTGGATACTTTTTTACAGCCAGTAGTCAAAACCCAACCCTCACACTTGAAAGATACCACGCATATACTAAAAATCCTTGAATGCACAAAATGGGAAGATGGCTATCACCTATGCACAAGTGATGTGAAAGCACTCTATACCTGTATTAACCACCAACAGGGTCTAGAAAGTGCAAAATCTCTTTTGGAACAAGAAAGACTCCTAAAACAGGAACAGATCAATTTCTTACTAGAGGGTATGAGTCATATCCTAAATCACAACTACTTCTGGTATGATGATCAATTCTACCTGCAGATATGGGGAACCGCGATGGGGACCAAGTTCGCGCCAAGCTATGCGAATCTGTTTATGAGCAAGTGGGAACAGGATTATATCCTGGGCCACCCCAGTTTTGGCGCGAACTTGGTCCTCTGGAAGCGGTTCATCGATGATGTGTTTTTCATTTGGAAAGGCACTCAGGAATCCCTAGAATTATTCAAATCACATTTAAACACCAATGACCAGAATCTAGAATTCACAACACATTCAAGCCAAACAATGGTCACATTTCTAGATTTAGATATCTTCATTGAAGATGGACACCTAAAAACCAAAACACACTTCAAGCCAGTGGATTGTAACAGCTATATCTTGTCAACAAGCTGTCACAATCCTAATTGGCTGACAAACATACCAAAAGGCCAATTTACCAGGTTACGAAGGAATTGTACCGATACAGATACCTATAGAGAACAGGGTTCAAAACTGAAACAAGAATTCCTGGATAAAAAATATGACAAGAATAGAGTGGAAAAGGCCTTTAATGATGTCTTAGACACAGATAGACAACAACTGTTAGAATATAAAAACAGAAAGAAAGGGGAAACAGAAGTGGAGGGTATAACAGCTCCCTTCATAACTCAATACCCCAATACTGCCAGAATGTTACGTAAGGTTCTAGGTAGACACTGGCACATTCTGCAGAGTGACAACCTACTCAAAGGATTACTTCCGGATAAACCACAGGTCATTTTCAAAAAAGCCCCTAACCTCAAACAAAAACTTGTAAAAAACATCATCAAAGACAGTCCAACCACCACCCAATCCACCTGGTTAACAGGGAAAAACGGTTTCTTTTACTGTACTAAATGTGCAGCATGTAAAAAAACGAAGATGTCAAACACTAAATCTGTCACGCATTTCCAAGATGCAGAGAATAAAACAACAAATAGCATAAAAGACAGGATTACCTGTAATAGTAAGAATATCATCTATATGCTTATCTGCCCATGCGGTTTGAAGTATATAGGCAGAACCTGCAGGGAACTAAAAACCAGAGTGGCAGAACACATTAGGAACATTGCTATGGGAAAAGAGACACACAGTGTCTCTGAACACTATAGGACAATGCACAATAAAGACCCCACCTCACTCAAATTTTTTGGTATCCAACAAGTGAAACACCAGCTGGGCAACGCCAGCTGCACTCACCGCCTCCTTCTGTTGTCCTGTAGCCACGTCCAATCACCTGGCTTCTTGTCTCTCCCGATCCAAGGTAGCGTTCATGCAGGAACTTTTTTGGTATCCAACAAGTGAAACACCAGTGGAGAGGGGGTGATAAGCAGAGAATACTGAATCGTACTGAAAGCAAATGGATCTATGATTTAGGAACCCTACAACCGGGGGGTCTAAACATAGATTTTGAATTGGCAGATATATGAGGGATATTCGGTCCATATTGGACATTTTTATTACAGTACAGTATGGCAGCATTCCATAGGAATGATAGATTTAAGGGGTATTACTCTTAAAATCCAATGAGTTCAGTATAATTTCTTGACAACTATTGCTCTAAATATAATTTCTAGCAAAAATTTTTTATATATATCATCAAGTAGCCAAATGTAAAATATAAGCTGGCCAATACAGTGAAAAAAATCAACATATATTTTAATAATATTTATAAAATCTTTTTGTTACACTATTTTAGAATATGCTAAATAACACGAGTTAATGACCAATATATCAAAACATCTAAACTGATGTATTGCATGCCAACTAGTCAACAATATTGATTTTTATAGCCTAAAAAATAAAATTTAAAGAAAAATAAAAATAAGAATAAAAACAGAAATATGGAGAGTGGGTTATGAAAATAGGTGATGAATTGATGTACATCCATTGGCATTCGTGAAACTGAGGGTTAATTAATGTTCTATAGAAGAGACAACATAAAAGTATTATTTAATAGTACCATTGATTTATTCGCACAATTACCAAATGATTGTTTACATTGCCAAACCCAACCTACCAGTATTATCAAAACAACCAATGGGAAGAGGGGGAGGTTTATTTAAACTGACTAATGCATAGCATACTTATGACCCTGAGGAAGTCGGTGATACCCGATGAAACGCGTTGGTCCACTACAGAATTGATTATACAAAAGCGCTATTAGGGCATTGAGACATGCCCACAATATTTGTGAGTAAAATATTATTGTTTTAAACCTTATTTCTATTAAAACGATACTGCACTATCTGCCTATCTTTGTATCCTTATTTTGCCACGTTCCTGCATGAACGCTACCTTGGATCGGGTGAGACAAGAAGCCAGGTGATTGGACGTGGCTACAGGACAACAGAAGGAGGCGGTGAGTGCAGCTGGCGTTGCCCAGCAATACAACGCACGCTAAAGCCGGAGGAATCGACTGCTTAGCAACACGTGCAGTCACCAGCGTTCCCGCACATAACATCCAGACGGAGCGAACTACAAACTGTGAGCCATACCTTTACCACACTATCTAATAATACCACTGAACTGAGATTGGAGACAGGCATTTAAACAAGATCTAATATCGGACACACTTCTGTATCATCTACAGCCCTAATTTTTCTTAACATCTCTTCTAAACTTAAAGCGTAGTCTCTCAGAGACTCCCCTGGTTTTTGCTTTCTAGCGTAAAATTCAATTTTTAAGTCGCATAACGTGCTAATGCAGGGCTTGACAAATTTTCCCAAAATCTAGGGGCCAGGCCAAAAATCTAGGAGCCAGACCAATATCTGATTTTACTTACCGTACTTACCGCTGGCTCTGCTCGACGTCGGGCTCGGCACTGAGACTCCGCGCAGGGATGGCAGCTGCTGGATAGCAGTCAGCAGTCCTCTCTGCACGGAAGGAAGAGAACGTCATTGTGACCGCCCAGCAGCTTGCGCACATACGCTGGTGGCACAGTGAGGACCGAGAGAGCGTGGGGACGGTTGGGAGCAGAGGTGTAACTACAAAAGGCTGGGCCCCATAGCAAATTTTTCACATTTTTTTTTAAAAATTTGTCCGGAGTCACTATTCCCGGACATTGTATAGTCCGGGAATGTGACTCCTCCGGACACCGGTCTCAATTACCGGACTGTCCGGAGTAATCCCGGACGGGTGGTAACCCTAGGGCCCGGGCGTCCCAGCATAGAGTGATTGAAGTTTAATCACTCTGCCCTGGCTGCCGGGCCCCCAGTGTCCACGGGCCCCGGCTGCTACGACGGTAGTTCCGCCACTGGTTGGGAGGTATCTTCAGCCCGGCAAAACCTGGTCGCCAGGCAGCAAAATCTAGTTGCCATGGCGACCTGGCGACCGGGATTTGTCGAGCCCTGCCTTAGAAGCATCATGATATATATTATATAGTTAATAAATATATTAACAAATATATGGCAACTATTTAATCAAAAACTATATAAATAGATTAAAAAGATTAAAATGATCTTATTAATAAATTGCTATAGGATAGGAAAAGGACATTCTTTCTAAGAATTCTAATGACCATCTGTGAGGGAATAACAATGGTGACTATATGTCATGTTAGTAATAAGGAGGAAAGTATTAAATATAGAACAATGATTCACATGTAAAACATTCATATGTAAAAGATATATAAGCATAATTAAATTCATATAAATCTAAAAATAAAAATACATATATAAAATCTACTAAAAAGTTATTAAATATTAAGCCAGTATAGTTAATTAAAAATTAATTGTGGACTTCCGGTGGGCAGGCCACTCATGGTGGACGCACTTTTTACGAGCTCCTCTCCACGGTGTAAAGCTTAGGCTTTGAAAGTGCCTTTTCATAAGGTTCTAAGGGCCAAAGAGTTTCTCCAGATATCGAGGATAGCGGCAGGCAAGGGCTGACATTTCTCCCGGCTCCCTGTCACGGACACCGCTGGAAGTCAGAGCCCTGAAAGTAAAGGGCGCAAAAAGTCCGCCATACTGCCGACCGTATTGCAGCACCGCTGGAAGTGTCTAAAGAGGGCGGAGGTCTGATCGTAGCCATTGCCGCACTGGTAAAGGCCGATTGTGGGCGTCGGGAGAGGAGGCAGTGGAGTGCCCTGCGGATCATGGTCGGACTGGACGGAGATAGCAGGTTCCATACAGTCTGAGCAGCTGTGCAGTGGGGAGCTTCGGGTCGACGGGGAGGTGCTGCATCACATGGATTGCCTGTGACGGGTAGCCAAGGCCTAATCATTGCCGTGGTCGAGCGGAGAGGGGCTGGTTATACAGAACACCCCCCTGAAGCAGACGAAGGGGTCATCTCTCCTTGCCCGGGCAGACCATCGGGAGGAAGAGGAGGAACGTTACCTGCAGGTCAGATCTTTGAGCGGCTGAAGTGTGGTGCGGAGCCACGTGGCCTGGAGGTGAAGAGGGGGCCATTTTTGATATTGCAGTCAGAGGTGCCCAGAGCCAGCCAGAGCTTCGGATGCTCCCTGAAGTGTCTGCTATTGTTAATCCACTCTCCTTAACGTGTGCCTGTGTGGGCTAAATTAAAACTAAGGGAACAACATATTATCTGCCCCCTATTCTGGTGTGCAAGATCTGCTGTCACCTGAGGCTAGGCGTGCCTGAAAAGGCAGCATCAGTGGGGAGTCTTGCTTACTTGGAGACCGGAGAAAGCTGCATTTTTTTTAATTTTTATTTTTTTGGATGTATGGATTACCATATATGGGCGAAGCATAGAGGCTGCTCTGTCCTTAAGTCTTATAGATTTTGATGAGGACACTAAGCCAGCGATCCATACAAGTGGACACTCAAGACCACACATCAGTTCGTTCATTTCCCAGCCCGGACTATCTATACCACTTGGGACAGCGTGCCTGAACAGGCAGCCCCGACAAGACGCTTAGAACTGCAGCTAACCCTCTGGGACTTCGAACCTAGGAGATTGCTCCACGGGAATACTAGATCGGCTGCACATGAGTGGGCACATCCTCCCTGGGGTCACAGTTCAAGTTATGGACAATCCCTCTTACTTCTAATTGTTACCCAAAACGCATAAGTTACATCTTGCACTCCCCTTACCGGTGACCCCTTTACCTAGGACCGGTTGGAGAGGACTTTCCATTTGTATACTTGCCTGCATGCGGATAAGTATATTGTTGTTTATTTCTGTCTCATTAAGAGGTTATATTGTAACTGGTATTCTTCATATTAAGTTATTACGGTTAGGTTCTAGATAAAATCTGGTAACACTTTAGAGGTAAAACCTTAATGATGTACGGAAGGTGACCTGCCATATCTGCATCTAGTGGTCAGGGGTTCCCATCCAATTTTACTGCTTTATAAATTCTGTCCCTCCTCTCACTAGTATTCACTGCTGGGGTTAAGTATTTTTGCTCAATATCAAATCATACCTTATCTTTAGTCTATTTCTCTCTACTTGTTGTGGGGTATGAAACGATATTTAAGTGGGTCAGAAGATATCAGAATGGGTAAGCCACGACAAGCCCAATCTAGTTCTTCTACTTCCAAATCTGCCCAACCTCCCTCCCCAACACGCTCAACATCAGGGGTGTATCCGAAAAAAATGTCTGAAGTAGTTATCCCCCAGGCCTCACTGGCCGAGACAGCTAAGGAGTTGTCCCTTCACTTGTTACCTCTTATGGAACAAAAACTTGTCCCAATGTTTGATGCGCGTTTTGACGCTTTGCAAACGAATATAACAACAACCATGGCAACCATGGAAGCTAACACTAAAAGTATTAAAGCACTGGAGCAAAGGGTTAGTGACCTGGATGACTCTCAAATCTCGTTGCAAAATAATGCTTTAACTCATATGCAACATATCAAAGATTTAGAAGCCAAAATCGATGATATGGAAAATAGGAACAGAAGGAACAATTTGCGATTTATTGGTGTTCCTGAATCAATTAAAAATTCTGATTTGATTACTTACCTCCAGTCGGACCTGGTGGGCTCCTTGGTTTCACTTGGGGCACCACAAGGTGTGATCATAGAGAGGTCCCATAGGTTAGGTCCCGAAAGGGGTGCTTCAGCAGATAGACCCAGGGCAGTCATAGCCCGTTTTCTTAACTATAGGGACAAGGAGGCGATACTGCGGGCATATAGGAGCACGTCAGAATTGAGGGTAGGAGGAAACAAGATCTTAATTTTCCAGGACTTTTCGACCCTTGTTTCGCAAAAGCGCAGAGCTTTCGGTCCTATTTGCTCAACCGTTCATGAAAACCACTTTAAATTTGTTTTGGCATTCCCAGCCTGGTTGCGAATTACTCATAAGGGGCAGACCCATGTATTTGATGACCCGGCTAAAGCAAGAGAATTTGTATCTCATTTTGATCTAGGGAATGACAATCACTCCGCCTCATCTACCAACATCCTTCACAGGTCACCACCTTGAATGGTATTACAATACCACCATTTCTTGTTCTGTTATGTTATGTTTCTCTTACTCTAATGTTTAAGTTGTTTTGGTAATAAATTTCTAGACTGGTCCCCTCTGAGGGACATTCTCCATGTTCAGGAGGAAAAATTTAGAAAAAGTTGGATTTGGAGCTTCCCTCTTAGTATACTGATACATAGTTGTGGCACATACTTCACATTGCTTCAATGTAAGATGTCTCAGGACATCTACATTGCCTGGAACAACATGCTACAGTCTCGGGCCTATCATCAATATATTCAATTTGTAACTGGGGACATGGGCGCCCTTATTTATATTTCTTGGCATTATCCATATATTGTACGAATAGATCCTAGTTTAACACACGTCCTTTCTGGGATTAGTCATGTCGGATGCTGACATTGTTCCCACACTGGACCCTCCAGCGCCTATAATTTTTCCCAGAATAAATTTTGTATTGTGGAATGTGGGTGGGCTTAACTCTCCTATTAAGAGGCGTAGGGTACTGTCGCACCTCAAAACATTCTCCCCTGATGTCATTTTCTTGCAGGAGACACATTGGACACAATCAGACAATGTTCTCAGAGGGGTATGGATCGGACACTGTATAACGGCAAACTATACTACAAAACAAAGAGGGGTTGCAATTTTATTTAGCAGACACTTACAATATGAGGTATTGCGGAAAGTAGCAGACCCCCAAGGTAGATATTTGCTGGTGGAAGTATGCCTGGAAGGAGAAAGATTTACTCTGCTAAATATATATGCACCGAATTCCCCTACACAGGAATTTTTCTCAACCATTTCTGATTTGATATTACAGCATGACACAACTAACCTGGTGGTCGCAGGAGATTTTAATGAAGTGGAAGACCCTGCCGTGGACAGATCCCCTGCTGCTCCGTCTCATTCGGTAACACAACCTAAGCATATCCCCTATCTTAAACATGTCCATCACCTTTCGGACCCTTGGCGGATCCACAACACTACTGACCATTCCTACACCTTCTATTCAGCAGTACACCGATCTCTTTCTAGGATTGATCACATACTCATAAGTGATCACCTATTCCCAAGATTTCTCTCAGCTGCTATACACACTATTGTTATCTTGGACCATGCGCCCATCTCGTTGTCCGTTAGGCCAGCCCAGTCATTCCCTAGAGAGCGGAGTTGGAGATTTCCATCTCACTTGTACAATTCGGATGAATTTAAACGACACCTCCAGAGTAGCTGGTTGGTATATGACTATGACAATCAGCAACACAAGGACAATTCAATTTTATTTTGGGAAGCTGCAAAAGCGGTATTGAGGGGACAAATTATCTCGTTTCAAGGGAAAAAGAAAAAGGAATTCAGGGCCAAATATGCATCCTTATATTCTGCAGTGTCTACTGCTTTTCAAATATACTCCCATAACCCCAACAATGAAACACAGCGTAACTATATATCCACTAAACAACTCTTGGAAAGTTTTCTATTATCACAAGCTCAAGTAAATCTAGAATATACCAAGAGCAAATTTTTCCGCTGGGGTAATAAACCAGGGAAGTTACTAGCAAATATTACAAAAACTCAACGTAAAAAACAAACCATTTTGGCAATTAGCAACCCTCACACTAAATTTAAATACACCTCTTTAAAAAATATTCAGGCTGAATTTCATCAATACTATTCCATCCTATACAAAGCTATCCCGAATAGAGCCGAACAACAAACAATTTTGGGTTTCAATTTAGGATACCCTTATATTGAAACCCAAATTGAGGGTAAATAGGGTCTAGGGTCAGTATAGTTTTCAATAAACAAATGGGCAGACTAGATGGGCCATGTGGCTCTTATCTGCCGTCACTTTCTATGTTTCTATGTTTCCTCTGGGCCTCTATGATCAATTTTCTTAAGTTATCTTCATATAGTGTGTGTGGTAGTTTTTTGAGAGACAGATTCCCAGATAAGTCATAGAGTGGCTGGCCCATTTAATTTGATATTGGCTATGCCAACAGAGGAGTATGAGTAGATGGCATAACCTTCCCTTGTCCTTTTCAGGTCGGGCTAATTTAATAAAAATGATAGTGTTTCCAAAACTCTTATATCCCCTACAAATGTTGCCGATCTTGCTGACACTAAAAGACGAGAAATTATTAAATAAGGCTTCTAGGCATTTTATATGGAAGGGCAAGAGGTCCAGAATAGCACTACCCAAACTCCAGCAGCATAAATTGAATGGTGGGCTGAACATCCCAAATTTAAGATACTACAGCCTGGCTGGTAACATCAGGTTTATTCGCGATTGGTTACACAGTTCGGAATATTATGCAAACACCAGACTCGAACAAGCTTTTTTGACACGATGCTCACTCACTTCCTTCCTACACTGTAGACGTGCAGATCTATCCCAGGATGTCCAGGATAACCCACTGCTGATGTCAGTTTGGTCCACTTGGAAATATATCCGAAAGTGTCAGGGATTGAGTGGACAATACTCCCTCTTTTTGTCATTTATGCATAATCCCGCTTTTCAGAACGGAGAAGCAACTTTCCCATTTAATAGATGGCCCTCGCACCATGTAAAAAGCATACGCGACTTAAAATTCCCTCACACAAAGTCCCTTAAAAATTATGCGCAAATTCA
Organism: Limnodynastes dumerilii; assembly: GCA_011038615.1. NCBI lineage: Eukaryota > Metazoa > Chordata > Amphibia > Anura > Limnodynastidae > Limnodynastes > Limnodynastes dumerilii. The sequence goes on along the minus strand of WWET01007049.1, from coordinate 46,189 downwards.
GGAGACCCATGGAATACCGGCCATGCATTCATTTGCATTTAGCCAAGCCCTGCATTACACCCGTAAGGTTACCCAAAAATTTAATGATCTGGATTGGTGTAATGACTTTGATAGGCTGCTCGCAAATCCTCCAAAGGAAAGAGGCACCATTTCATCACATTACAGTATTATTAGATCTAATTTAAATTATACCAATATCCAAATTGGCCTCTCCTGCTGGTCACTGATCTTTCCTCAATTAACGGTAGACCAAATTATGAATACTTTGCAGTATTCCTACAGTGTGCTTAAGGCTAATACATATAGAGAAATGCAATTGCTGGTGTTCCATAGAGGCTATCTTTCTCCTGAAAGGCGGTACATGATGGGTCTTACGGATAATGCAGAATGTGCCAAATGTGGTGGCCAGAATGCGACTCTCATCCACTGTCTTTGGGAATGCCCTCTAGTGCGTAGGTTCTGGAAACAGGTACATCGCTTTGTCACTGCAAATTTGGTGGATACAGCACCATTTACGCCGGAATGGGCGGTATTGGGTCATATAAGCCAAGACATCAGAATAAATAAGGTAGAACGGCAAATGTTGACTATAGTCTCAGCAGTAGCGCGAAAGTGCATTTTACAGCAGTGGATACAATCTAGATCCCCAAATATTACATTGTTTAAGGAAAAAATATACTTCTTGTTCCGAATGGAGTGGTTGGAGGCCTCCTTGACTAAGGAAAAATCTGTTAAAAAGCTATTCTTGCTGTGGGAAAAATATATCATAACACTACCCCCACCCATACAACTACAAATACACAACTGTTTCTGAACAGCTGTTTGGTACGAAACTAGATGGTTATTGGGGGTCCCTCCTATTACAAACTTAGAACTGTCCAGTAACCCACAGAATTTTGCGTAAGCTGATATGCAGGGTGTCGTAGATGAGATGCATGGTTGAGCCCGAGATTGGTTAATTGGTTAATTACTTGGCTAATTGCTTGGTTAATTACTATGTTGTTGTGAAATTAATGTGCCAACAATGTTGTCAGTACTGTATTACTATGTATTGTTGAAGATGCTCCAATAAAGAAAAAGTAAAAAAAAAAAAAAATTAATTGTGACCAATTGATAAAAAGATAAAGATAAAAATGAACATATAAAAAGATAAAGATAAAAAAGAGTTAAAAAGATGGGTTCAGTCCAGAAAAGGTGCAATTTCATAACTTTCATTGAGGCCATGGGGTTTCAGAGTATTTTATTGAAATATCCAAAACATCTCTCTCTGTGCCAATTTCATGGGGAGGTCTCCACCTCTTTCACCCACCTCTATCACCCATTTTGACAAGTTCCACATATTTCACTATAAGACCATTAGCATCTGCATTATGGTGTTTTAAAAAATGTTCAGAGACCGTATGGCTGGAAATTTTGTTCTTGATTTTACACACATGTTCCTGGATTTTCAGTTTTACATTTCTTTTGGTCTTCCAATATATTTTAAAGAGCAAGGGCATTCCAATATATATGATGAAGACACTGGAACAGTTAATAAAATCCTTGATATTATAAATAATTGTGTTATTAAAATTGGTAAAAGTTTTGGTTTGTGGACTTACATATTTACAGATGACACAATGGCTACATTTATGTGACCCTTTGGATTTAATTCCAAATAAATCATTAGTCAACATCTTCTTTTTAAATGACTAGGTGCAAGGATTTCCTCGATATTTTGTGCCTTTTTAAATATTACTCTTGGTTTTCCTGGAATAATCTGTTCAAGTATTGGGTCCATACGTAAAATGTTCCAATGTTTTTCCAGAGTTTCTTGTATACGTGTCTCAGAGTTGTTATAAGTAGTAATGAAAGATATTGGCATTTCTGATTTATTTTTATCCTTATAGGTAAAAAGATCCATCTTATTATTGGATTCAGACTTTTTAATAGCACCTTCAATTAATTCTTCTGGGTATAGCAAACGACAGTATGGGGGTGCAATATATATGTAAGCTTCCCGCAAATATTATAAACACACACCACTGTTATGTGCTAACAAGGAATATTGCAATGTTAAAAATTATATAATATAATGTGGGTGCTAAAAGGCGGTAAAACCAGGGGAAGGTGACCCTAAAAATAAATCTATGATATGAAAAAAATATCTTATAGTGACCAACTTATCTAAAAATAAAACAAAATGTGAAAATAGAATAAATATATATATATTTATTTTATTTTTTTTAAATTTAAATTTTTTTTAAATATAGTCCAGTCCTGGCAACAAGAAATTAAATAAAGTGCAATTCCAGTGAATCTGGTAAAACTTGCCAAGTGCTACTTCCAAAAATATAACCTGATGTGTAGAAAAAAGTTTTGGTTAAAACCTAAATAATAAGAGATACACCAACTTCCAATATAAACTGAAAGATCTCATAAAAAATGTCCCTTAAAATAGTTAATATAGTACAATGTCTGCAAAAACTCAGCAAATGTGATTAAATAAGTGTCAATCTCCTAAATAATGTGAAACTGTGGAGCGTGCTCACAGTTAGTGGTCCCATTAGATAGTGTAGCTCAGTCTTTAGCCCACCGGTATTCGTGTGTAGGATCTGTCAAACGGGTCAGCGTCTTCCACGAGGTTGCGATAGTTGTCAGGGATCCCACTGTAAACAATCTGCGCACCTACTGATGACTCTCGCTTATCCTCAGATCTAAAGTGCATATGCCACTTTCAGTGGAGTTTTTAGAAATCTTGTTTGTTTCTTCATAAGAATACTATGGATTTTCTCAGTTGGAAACCAAATACCATTGTAGATGTTTGAATATAGAAAGAAGAAGAAAACCGCAATATGTAAAAAGTATGTTACTTACTTTATTAATCCAAACGAAATAAAATCAATTTTCACATGGTAGATAAATAACACCAAAAACCATATAAATAAATAAATAAAAATAAATAAATGAACAGGGGGAGCCCCATACCAGATCTAGAGTTGGGGTAGTGACTTGATGTTAAAACCCGGGTAAAATCACACTCCTCACACATTAGCTGTCTGGAGCTCAACCACCTCCTGTCTATATTTGGACATGCCAACGCGTTTTGATCAAAATGATCTTTCTCAAGCTACCTTATGTTTTTAACTCTAATTAATTTTATTGGACTAATGTTTGTTAGCACAAATATAATAGTGAATATCCTCCTTTTTATTATACTTCAATTAACAACTGCTCAAGAATGGAAAGCAGCCCATGCTTGCATATTTAATTTTCTACTTATGAGGAGCAAGTGTGAACTATATTGCCGGAAGAGCTTAAGAGCTTATACACATTGTAAATGTTGTTAACACTGATGCTCCAAGGGGCGGATTTACTAAAGGCAATTCGATGTAAATCGCACTTGTTGTGCATTGTCTAAGAGCGATTTTGGATGCAAATCGCTCCTCTGAAATCGCATGACTTTATGGACTTTTCAAAATGCATTAGTTTCAACAAATCGCATGATTTTTTACATGCTAAAAATTCAGATCGTTGAATTTTCTATGGGCTTGGGAGCTGAAATTGCCACTAAACAGTCCAAAAATCGCACCAGTTGAAAGAGGTTGCCTCAGGCTATTTTGACCAAATTGCTTTCAGTTGGGCTGATTTAAATGCTGCAGCCTATATAAAGCACCACCCAAGCATCCCCAGCTGCTTCACTTAGTGAGAACTTGCGAGATGGCATGTTTGGGGAATATACAGCACACTCTTTTTATAAGGTGTGCTGCTGTTATTTATAACTCCACAGCAAGGTCTGCTGTGGAGGATGATGAACAGCACCAGCCCCAGGTTCCGCAAAGAGGTCGAATACTGTATCAGGTGCATTCCGTTGGCCTGCGTTTGGACCTGGACTCCCTCTCAGATCAGGAGGTAGTGCAATTCTTTCGGCTGAACCGTGCTAACCTCCTGAGTCTTGATGAGCAGGTGAGGAGTGATTTGAACCCTCCGACATCTAGGTCCCATGCAGTTTCTGGGCTGCACAAATTATGTATTCCATTCACTTTATGTCCACAGGTTCCTTCCAGTCTGTGACCAGAAGAGTGATTGGAATTTCTCAGGCAAGCTTTTCACATCACTTTTCACAGGTGCTAAGTGCACTAGCTAAAGTGTTGCATACATATATCTGCTTACCCAGCTATATTCTGAGACAGTCATCCCTTTTCACCAGATTTAAAAATGGACAAATGCCTGAGGGATGGCTGTTGGGTAAGTGAGTGTATTGCTAAATTTAATACTTTAAATGTGTGAAATTAGACTAACATTAATGTGTAAACTTAAAAAAATGTTTCACCTTTTAGGGGACTCATGATATGGGTGTCACTCCTGGCTGATGACCCCTCTGCTGCACCCTGTAACTCCTGCACAGCACAGATATAATGAGGCGCACATATCCACTAGAGGAGTGATAGAGCATGCCTTTGGCCTATTAAAAACCAGGTTTAGGTGCCTTGATAAATATGGTGGTGTGTTACTCTACTCCCCTGCAAAGGTGGCAGATATTGTGCTGGCTTGCTGTCTGCTTCATAACTTAGCGTTACATCAGCTCAGGCCAGAGGTTGTGGAAGTAGACAGTGAGCAAGCAGGGTTACTATTCCCATCGGGTGACAGGCATACAACTGAGGGGGGGGGGGATTAGGATGGGGGGGGGGGGCAGATTAGGATGATCTTATTTTACGCTCCTTTTCATGTAAGTCTGTACAGTCACAAGCGAATGCTTTCAATAAACTTCTATGTAGTAATTTTTATTTTCCCACTATTTTAGAGGTTATTAACATTCTTGCTATGAAAAGGAGACGTTCTTCTGCATAACCAATAAAGGTGAGTATAACGACAACAAACACAATTTTTGATAACAATGCAAGATTGCCTTTATTAGCACAAAATAGTTTTTTTGCCTGTTATGTATCTTTATATTTGTCACACAGTGGCAAAGGATTACAACATCAATCAGATATATGAAAATCAAATAACAAAAAAAAATATAAGCTCTTGATTGTCAAATATAAAACAAATTTATTATGTTTTCTTATTGCCAGGTGGGTTAATATTTCCTGAACTAGAGTGGGTCTTCCTCCCATCCCTAGTTCTGGCTCCACATCTAGTTGGTGTGTTAACTGGTGTGTTAGCAGATGTCTTTGCGGATGAAGACCCAGGTGTGTTAGTTACACTACTATCATTGGATGAAGTAGTGGTGTTTGATTGTTAATCTTTATCTTTAAGTACACCTATGAGAGTAACAAAATTATTATTGAGGTGCATTATAGAATTTTGTATGCCATCCATACATGTGCTAAGGGATGCGAAGTCATCTGTAAATATAGCATTACTTCTCCACATGTTTCACTCTATACGATTTAAACATCGTACTTGGCTGCGCATGAAATCACTCTGCACATTCTGGAAATCTCCAGTTCTTTGGGATAGTTGTGCGGCAGCATCAGTTGCTGGTGGCAGAGGCTGGTGCTGTTGTTGTAGGGTAACAGGTGGAGATGGGGTTGCTACCCTTACTTCATGAAATAATGCTGGTGTTTGCAAATCTTCCTCCTTTTCCACCTCTGAATATTGTTGTTCTGGTGAAATAAATTGCAGGGTCACCACACTTCCGAGGCCTCATCGATTGACTCAGTCTGAAGCATAGATGATGTCTGCTGTGATGTCCCTGCAAAAAGTACATTTGGTAAGTATCATGTGTAATATAGTTCACGCCGTTCTGAATGAAGTATTCATTGATTTTTAAATGGTTTTTCAGGAAAAACTCACCAGGCTGATCATCAAGGTTGAATTCCTCAGGTGGTGGCACAGATACAGTCGCCGTAGGATAGACTGCTTGACTTTGATCTGCGAAGAGACACATGTATATTAGGTTTTGACACACTTATATCTTGCATACCACAGCTAATGTGGGTGTTATATTGATCATAGCACAGCAAAAACCGTGCCATGGAAAGTCTGCTAATTTTTTTAATATATTTTAAACATAATTAATTTTAAATGATTATGAAATACCTTGATCCGTTTAGCGATGAGTGTCTACCACATTCTCCCCAAAGAGGACCGCCTCAGCAAAGATTTGCCAGGCTTCTTGTTCATGCGCATTGTATGTTTGGTGCACTGGCGGTCCTCCTGTTTGGCGTGCAGCTATGCGCTCTTCAGAAAGTTTACCCTTTTCTTGCAGTTGTATGCCGTTTTTTTGAAAGTGCCAACTGCATTAACTGCTTGTACGACACCACTCCATAGTTGTTGCTTTCTGATATAGGAGGTATTTGCTGCATCCTGACCGAGTAAATGGTGGAATATGAGCACCAGTTTCTCCACTAGGGCAAAGAAATTGTCCACTTTTGGTCCTCCCCTCTGGCACAGTTGCAGATGGCAGATGTTCCCTTAGCGTAAGTCCTATCGTACGTAACAAAGTGACGGGGAAGGAGCAGACCCTTCCCTTATGATCCACGCCATATAGGCAGGGATAACCATTTAAATTAAGGGCACGGGGTGGGGAAAGCTCCATTACCGAGAACGGGGAGTGCAGGGGGCATGCACTCCCCCGCTACACAAACTTATGGTACTTATGGACCCTTACACGCATGTAATGCATACGGAGGTCTGATTCTGCCCCAAGATTCTTTCAGGATATCCTCCTGTCCTCCTGCTTCTTCTGTGTTGTGTGATGATGAGCCATTTATTCCTTTTAAAATAAAAATATCAATTGTCACGTTAAACAGTTTATAAAGTACATCACAGGTGTACAAACACACATTGGGCTGGATCCAGACTTAAGTAAGTGCTTGTAATTAGTTACTCCTGGGCTAAACCAGGTTGACTGCAGGGGTGTCATATTTCATCTGTTGCAAACAGTATTAGAGTTAAGAGGTGGCGTTTCCCAGCCCAAGTCTAAATAACAGTGTAATTGTAAAGCAGATCAGTATCTGTGTTCAGTAAGGAATTCAAAGATATATCCCTGAATGCAAAGAAAACAATTAACTTGACTCCCCCTGCAATCAACATGGTTTAGCCCAGGAGTAACTAATTTCAAGCACTTACTTAAGTCTGGATCCAGCCCATTGTCCCAGATTTACTAAACTGCAGAAAATGAAAATTAGACAAGTTGCCAATAGCAACTATTCTGATTCAAGCTGACATTCGTTGCTACTATATGTAAGAGGAAAGTGAGAGCTACAGTGTGTTTGGTTGCTATAGCCAACATCTCCACTTTTAATTTTCTGCAGTTTAATAAATCTGGGACAAAAAAGTTTACTTAATGACAGTTAGCTTAAATTTCTACTAATGAGTTTGTCTTGTTTTTATAAACATAAATACCTATTTATAGAGTCTCGCACAAGAGACTATAAATGGGCCCCAGCAATGGCATGAGTCATTCGCCGGAGGGACTCCGAAGAAGATGGATCTGCTTGTCTGCCCCAGCGAGGAGAAGCCGGAGACCAGATCGACCTGGTCGCCTGGCAACATTGAAGACTACAGAACTGTGAGTATTGTCTTTATGTACACTTACTGACGTAACATTTTTTTTAAATGTGATTATCTAATGTGGCATTATCTTCTATGCGGACATCTACAATGACATGAACTTTTATGGGGCAACTACCGAGGCATATTTAAGAACAGGGGCAACTACAATGGCATGAACTTTTATGGGGCAACTAGCAAGGCATATTTAAGAACGGGGGCAACTACAATGGCATGAACTTTTATGGGGGCAACTAGCGAGGCATATTTAAGAACGGGGGCAACTACAATGGCATGAACTTTTATGGGGGCAACTACTGAGGCATATTTAAGAACAGGGGCAACTACAATGGCATACATTTTTATGGGGGCAAATACCAAGGCATATTTAAGAACGGGAACAACTACTTTACGTTCATTCTGTACAGGGCCATGTATTGTTTATTTCTATGTAAGTGGGAATGCATTGTACCATTATATGTTTTGATGCATGTAATGTTAAAATAACTGTACCAAGTGACATTATATCAATGGCAGCATGCACTTAACCCTTGCCTTGCTTCTGCTTATGGTACTATAAGGCACAGCATGCTCTGCAATACAAGGGCATGCTGTGCCTTATAGTACTATATGCCACTGCATGTTAAGGGTTAAGTACTTGCTGCTGCAGACATTTTTGGCTTCACCTATTAATAGGTTAGAAACTGTAAGCGATTTTGGTGAAATTGCAAGCGATTTTGGTAAAATCCTCTGTCAGATGCAACAGTTTTTATCTATGATGATTTTGGGCCTATTTATCAGCAATTTTAAAACAAAGCCTTTTGTAAATCCAGCGATTTCTATTTATTTAATGGTGATTTTAAACTAAGACAATTTTAACAATGGCGATTTTGAAGTGCAGCGATTTTTCTTTATGGCGATTTAGAAATACCATAATCTCTGGCGATTTTGACTTTACTTTCCATTAGTAAAGTCATAGTTTTTACAATCACTGCTAAATATAAGGAAACTGGTGATTTTGAAAAATCACCTTTAGTATATCAGGCCCCTGCAGCGTATTTTTAATGAACTGATGTGTGCGATCAATTAACTAAAATATACACCTATTTAAATCAAAGCTACTTTGCTATGTTATGCATAACCTTTGCTTTATAAATGTATGTTTTTTCTTTTAGGCTGTTGACTACCCTTTTTTTTTTGTAATCTTTTTAAACATGATTTCATCCACCAATTTGTTTCCTTAATTTTTTGGGAAATTTTTTTGAAATGATTCCACAACCATATATTGTGTTAGGTAACTTTAAATTTAATTCTGAATTAAGCTTATTTTTTTTTTTATTATTCATTCGATTTGATTTGTGTTTTTGAACTCTGGCTAACAAGAACTGTTTAAATAGTAAAATAATGTGCATTGCGCATACACAATAGATCTTGGCCCTTGTCGGTTTGTGCAGCCAGTTGAGTTGGTTTTTTTTAAAAACACATTGATAAGCAATTACAGATTTTGTTGTCAATTTAATTCCAGACCAAGGGCCGTATTCAGAGAACTGTCCGAGAAAAGTACGCAATTATTCACACGGACGCAGCAAGGCAACACCCCTGACACTCCCCTCACATGAACGTGTTTTATGTGACTTACGAGAGCATGGACTTGCGTTATCTTTCCGTTAGGCATTTGGGTGCGTTGAGTTATCCCAGCGGTGTATATCTAACTAACCACACCCACACCTCGCCCACACTCCTTCATTAAAATGCGTATTTTAACGTAGGAGATCTGTGCGTATTTACCCACGTGTGATTCACATGTCCATTCGGGAGGCACTTCCGCACACATAGTCTACATGAACTTCGTAAATAAAGTTACTACGCATGCACAGTTGAAACAAACCTAAAAATAGGCATGGGACTCGCTGCGAAAACGGTTCTCTGAATCAGGCCCCAACATATAAATTGTTTAAAATTGTTGATAAGGTTTAAATTGGTGCCAAATTATGATGAACTATTACAGGACAATTTTAAACAATACTGTATTATAATATTTCATCATTCAAAATGTGTATAGAAACCCTAGTCAAGTTGTTTAATTAGCATGTATATCAAATTAAATTTAAGATTGCAAAAAGGTTTAATACAGCTAGACTATCTCACCTGTTTATTCCCTTATTCCTAAATTAGTAGTCAGGCCCATACTGTCAGTTGTCTCTTTTTTGCCTTGACATACATGACATTCTTTATTTGTAAGTTTCTTGCTACACTCTAGTATATGTCTATACAGTTAATGAAGTATGTTTTATATTTTCAATATCTAATAATCATTTTTTCTAAAATCATTTAACTAAACCATTTTTTGAAAATACACTTTGCAGATTTCCATGTTTGATTCCCTATAGAGTGCTTGAAGGGAAGTAAAGCGACTCTGTGTCATTGCTGCTGGGCAGTGACAGTTTGACAATGGACGAGGAAGCCCTTGTGCCAGTAAAGCTGCAGTTTGACAACATAGCTTGCTTTACACACATTATAGGGGTTGTGGATGGCACACATATAGCTCTGGTCCCTAGGGGAATGGATTGCTTGTTTTTTATGAATTGTAAGAGCTTCCACTACATGAATGTTCCAGAATAAATGTGACGGCATCCTCCTTATTCAAGATGTGGCTGCTCACTTCCCAGGGTGCAGCCACAAATCTTTTGTGATGCAACAAGCATCAATCTGTCAAAAATTTCAAGAGAGACATTCAAAATGTTCAGTTGATGTGTGGCTATTAGGTAACTGATTGAACTTTACTTTGTATTTTGTTTTGCTCATTTTGATGTATTTTGAGAATACGGTAGGTATAATATTTGTTCTTTTTTTCTTTTGTTGTTTTTGCCAGTGCCTACCCTTTGAGCCCCTTTCTCTTAACACCCATTTTGAGCCCAACCACAGAGCAACATTTGGCATACAACCATGCGCATGTGCACAACAGGTACATCATAGAAAGGTGTTTTAGAGTTCTAAAAGGCAAATTCCGCTGTCTAGATTGATCTGGTGGTGCACTTATGTATACGCCTAGAACTGTATGCCAAATAGTTGCTATGTGTTGCATAATAAATTACATCTTGATAAAAAATGGTGTCAAATTTGAAATAGGTGCTGATGATGCTGTGAGTGATGACTCGGAGGTTCCAAGCATGCTCAGGGAATAGGTGTGCCAACAGTATTTTGGAAGTAAGTATGTGTTCACATTAATAAATTCAGTAACCTGAATGTTAGGCTTGAGTGTATCGTTTAAGATATTGCCAATATATTTTTTTAGGTTTATCTAATAAAAAATGTTCTTATTAACAATGTAAATTTTACCCAAATTAATTTTTGATAAATAAAAATAAACAACTACATTCCACATGACACAATGAAACTTCTCTAGTGGCCGATTAAAAGTAATGTTTGACCCTTGGACAAAGTGTCAGAACAAATAATAGTTAAAATACAATTTAGTAATATTAACATTCAGCCATTTCGGCAATGTAATGGTGTGTTTAGAAACATAAAAACATAGAAAGTGATGGCAGATAAGAGCCACATGGCCCATCCAGTCTGCTCAGTTGTTTATTTAAAATCATACTGACCCTGGTCCCTATTTATCCTTAATTTAGTTTGAGATTTAGGATCTCCTTATATTTATCCCAAGCATCTTTAAACTGTTTGGATTAATACATCACAAATCAACTTTGTTTTGCTGGTTATGTTTGAAAATTAAAATAAAAATACCAAAAACACTAGGAATCTATTGTACATTTTATTTTACACAATGCTTTTTTTATTTTAATAAATGTTAAAGAAATAAAAAAAAATATAAAAAAAAGGGGCAATGGGCCTGATCCAGACCTACGCCAATGTGCTGTGCTTACTAAAGCACAGCGTATCGGTGTTCATTTTGACTGACACTCCTCCTGTGCGGGCGTATGGCCCCTTCCTTACGCCGGCTGAAGGCTACCCTAACTTCAGCCGGTGTAAGGAAGGGTCCATATGCGCACAAAGGAGCGTATGGCCGCTTA
>WWET01007049.1:8173-27407 GCA_011038615.1 Limnodynastes dumerilii | reverse complement strand
TGTCTCCAGCTCCCACCCCCATATCCCCATCATGTCTCCAGCTCCCCCCCATATCCCCATCATGACTACAGGCCCCCCTTGGTATCCCCAACCATGTGTTCCAGCCCCCTGGCATTCTCACGATGGTAGTGGTGAACCCCTCCTCTGCTACCTAGCAACAGCTCTGTTGCTAGGAAGCAGAGGAGGCACCCCCTGCCACCATTTCCACCTTACCTCTGCGTTCTAAAAGTTCCTGCCAGATCCAAGATGGCGGCTGGGGTCCTTCTTTAGGTCCCCCGCCACCATCATGAATGTGGCAGGAACTTCCTGAATGCGGAAGTAAGTTGTGGAAATAAGTTGCAGAATGTGGAGATGTCCCTCATCCGCTGTCGCCATCTCCACATTCTGGAACTTTCTTCCTCCCATACGCTTTACATATACACTAAAGAACATGTATCATTTCTGTTTGGTTCTGTTAAATTATCATCTGTGACTCTGGCATAAAAGATAGCCGCTCTCCAATTAGTTTATCCTGTTCCTGATCCTCCATCACTCTCGAGTCTATCCTTCTTGGAATATTACATTTTAAAATGATTTTCTTTTTTTTTTTCACTGGTGTGGCTCTTGTCTCTTTCGTCAATGTGCTTACAGTTCATTAACCCACCCACCTGAATAATGCTAGATGATAAACATGTGGCTACTACCAGCACTAGAGCAGCTACTGAAACACACTAAGGATGTACCACTTTAATCCCCATATCCTGAAAATTGCAGAACAAACCAATCATAATATTATTATGAGTTCTGCAATGCAGCACAAAAAGCAACAATAGAACAAAGTATTTTAAGTATAGTCAATTATTATAGAATTCTGCTGGTATACAGTAGTTCTTTTGATATTTTAAATCTTTGCTGTTATTCTATATTGTAACTGTACATGCCCCTTTTTTGCCCATTGTAACATGATAACATTTTAAATAAAGTGCAGTTGCCTTCATCAAACTGGATCAACAACCTAGCATCTAGAGCATCTGGAGGATGAAAGAATGACAGCATTTAAAACATATGATAAGAATTACAAATCATGCATTTTTGTCTTACACATGCAGTTTTTACAATTTCATTAATGAAATCTTTCTGAAAATGTTATTATTCTAACTATGAAAAATATGGTCCAATAAAGCTAAGTAACCCTATACCTTTTGCTCAGGATGGAAGATTCTATAGGTAATGGGGATGTACTTTCTGGCTGCATATCTTTTTGTGTCATTTTTGAAAGAATATTTTAAATTGAATATGAGAGTTGAAGAAATTATAGGGAGGTGCTCATTTTTCTGCACAAGACATAAGAAATAACCTTCTCTTTTGTTGACAAAGGGGCTAAATCCCTACATTTTCTGAAAAAACTGAAATAGTAATATATATTTTTAATTATATAAGTTAATATATTTGAAATAATATAAACTGAGAGAAGCTCTTAATCATCAGTTAAAGCACAAACAATATAATCAATATAAAAACAACTATAAACAATTATAAAACCAATGACAGAATATCTCCAGCACTTAATCTATAACCATTAAAGTTATTATAAATATTGTTTTGATACTGTTAAGGCTAAGATAAAGGTTAAGTATAATATTAGTTTAAATGTAGTCTTAAAGCTTGTAGAAAATATATATTGCTTTTATGTTCTATTCCTTCTTTTTTAGTTAACTGTTTGATATTACAAGTAAATAGACATACAGAAGGAGTTCTGTTTGATTCTGGTAGATTTTAAGATGGAATCCCAATAGATATCTCAAGAAAAAAATGTTTTCAACTATAATCTTTTGACTGGAAGTAGTAGTTTCCTTTCATCATACCATCCATACACCCTCCGACCGTGGTATGTTAGATGTTCAGTCTCACATACACAGACCAGGCTGTGTAGGTAATGTTGTCAGAGCAAAAGGTGACTGAGTAGAGGTTTCCTCATAAGTTCCTTTGTGGTATAATATCCAAAAACAGAGTTGCTACTATTCATAGAATGGAGAGCCAGACACCTTTAGAGGTCAAGTCCCCATATTAGACAACAGGAAGGAGATACTACAACAACAACCAGACAGAGCAAATAACAGTATCAATTGTCATTAGAGTTCACAATAAGACCAATGAGCACAATTCTTTTCAAGTTTCACTTTTATCCTAAGGCTGAACAAGGGGATCTTGGAGGATTGAAAAAGACCATATAATTCATTAAATGAAAAGAAGCTTACTAAATGTATTCCATATAAACATGTATTGTTGCCAACACACTCAATTCTGAAAAATGTTTGTTTTTTATTTCATTATTAGGAAGTTTGGAGTACATGTCACTGACTTATATATGAATTATTCATTTGCCACACAAAGTTCACTCAATAAATAATTTGATTTTTTAAAAATCATTTTGAATATATTTATTGTCTTTTTACGCTAATATATTTTTTTTACTCTAAATGAGAGAATACACAGAATAACAGGTACAAATGTACACCTGCTTAATTATTTATGTTAGCCATGACTTCCAAAACTCCATTTGTAAACAGATTAAGGTACCTTCACAAGAGAGACCATGGGAAGTAACGCCAGAGAGCGCCTCTCGGCAGACATTGCAGAAAGTGGGTCTAGCATGTGAACAAGCGTACCAGTTGTGCATTCCAGAAAAATGTTCCATGTTAAACTGAGTTGGCTGAAAGAAAAAGTAATAATTAGAACATTCTTTATTCATTATTAATTTAGTATAATTGATTTATTTATTTACGCTGTAGTTACGGACACCCGATCCTGCATACAGCTAAACACTGATTACGATGGGCAACATCTGCCCAGTGCATGCGCAGATCAGCAAAAATGCCGATCTTATACATCCGTCCACCGTTAATAATATTAACATGGGGAATATCTGTACCTCATTAAGCTCCCACTTCTGGACAGATTTTAGGGCTCCAATCCAATCCTCCATCTCTTTCCTATTCTCAGCACACAGGATGAGCTTGCGGAATGGAGTAATAACCTGAAGAAGTAACAGCAAAAGAGTCAATTACTTATTTATCTCCTCATGCATGTCTCTCCTTTCTATTTTATTCCACATTCTGTCCCCATTTTACATATAGTTCAATTTGGAAATTATACTTTCATGCAGGAACTGCAATATTTATAAAAATTAGAAATCACCTTTGGAATTTAAATCTAAATTGTTAAAAAAAATGAGAGCAGATGTTAAAGCAAAAAATATAATAATATTATTATAATATAATATAATCATATATGAAAGACAAATGAATATTCCAGGACTGTGTAGTCTGTTAATCATTGTAAACTACATTTGGGCCATTTGCCAGATTTGTTTCTTTATCTTTGCTTATTGTGGCATTAAGTTAATCAGCAGCAATTAACAAAACATACATATTCTATATAGCTGAATAATATTCTTCTATTCTTGTTGGACCTAATCCAGACACCCACACACTTTCAACAAGCAACGATATGGGAATAAGGAGTATTAACAACTGTACAGTAAGTGTGTGTTGGAACATATTTTTTATCAAGAACTGTAAAACTGCACCACTGTATACAATACAGATAGAAATCCCATTTCTCTAATTTTTAATTGCCATATTTGTTCATAATTCCCATAAGTTATAGGAAAATTTGTAAAAATATGGGCGTTATTATTTCAATGAGTGCATATCATTTGTCGTCCAACAACCAAATTAGTTTTTCACTATACCGTGAAGCTGTTGTTAATGTTCTTGGTGCTGGTCTCAGCCACACTGGCATCAGAAAGGTCTACCTCATCAAAGATCAAAGACTGCGAAAAGAAAGATCAAAAGTTGCTTCACAAGGCATACTTTATGTTGTGACATAGGACCTGATTCACACTTAAGAAATAATTTGGGAATGTTCCTAAATATACACATAGAGCAGATAAGTAAGAATGGCTCACAGATCCTAAAGAAAAATGCTAACCACTGCCCTGATTTAGAGCTTGAAAATAAGGGCTTGATTCACAACTAAGTAAGAACAGGATTTAAGTACGTATAATTAAGAACACTTAAACTGAGTATGCTCAGAACTTAAAACTATGCACTGAAACCATGTAAGAATGATTCACAGATAAGAACGGCTACTTAGGAATGATTCATGCTTGGGAATGTCCTGATTTCCGCATGCGTGGCTAGAGGGGCAAGGCTCTTAATGCTAATGAGTAGCATTCGAGCTACTATTGAACAGTATGGGCGTTCCTCAAGACTTAGGAATAATTTAGTTAAAAAGGGCTTGCTCAGAGTAACATATGCACAGGAAAAAATAGGAATGCCCCCTACCATTCTTAAGTTGACATCCGCATGGTTAACAGAGAGGCAAAGCCTCATGCTTTTATGTTTGTTCAACACACATCTGTGTGATTATAATGAATGCATGTGTTCATTTTGATTTTAACAATTAAAGGCTTATCTTTTAAAACTGCTGTTATGTCACAATTTTGTGTTTGACTTTAAATTTGTAAGGTACTCATTATTTACATTTTTTTGCAGTTTGTGCATGATTTTATTGTTTGTTGTAAACATTTTTAAACAGGTTTTTTTTATTTAACTTTTAACATGTTTGCATTGTTTATGTGAAATCTTGAGATACATATTTTGTTTAGGTATTATTTATGTAGATATTTATTGTTTTTATATTTATGTTATAACAGCATTGAAAGCTGAAAGGTCCTTTCTTAATCCTTCAATAAGTTATTTATGATTTTAATAATTTTTTACATTTTGCATATTGCAATATTTAACAGTTTTTTTTGGTTTCTTTTGTTAATTATAAAACAAAGAAAGAAAATGAAATTATTTTTAATTGAATCAATTAATGTGTTTCTTTGATTAACCATGAATCATGAGGATATTAAAGATCCTAAATATACACACGATTCTCAGTTGGAAAACAAAGCTGTTCCTAAATATAAGCACCTGGAGAAAAGAACAATCTTAGCTCTTAAGAAGCTAGGGATGGGGTTAGCATTTATCTTTAGGATCTGTGAATCATTCTAAAGCTGGCCATACACTAGGCGATTATCGGCCCAATCACCCAATTATCGGGTGATCGGGCAAATAATCGCTCTAGTGTATGATACAGATCAATTTTTGAAACGCCAAATAAACGCACAAGAAATGCTCTGGTGCGATTAGTTGATCTTTTAGCATTTTTTATTTAAATCGGGAGAAAGCTCCCGATATTTAAGGGAGCCAATCAGCAAGCTGATTGGCTAACTATTCTTCAGAGCTGCTGCTGCTTTATATCTATGTACAAAGCTGCTCTGACAGCTGACTTTAAAGCTGTCAGAGCAGCATAGCACATAGATATACAGCAGCGGCTATTGCAGGCAGTAATACAGATAAGAATCAGTTGAAGCCGCGCTTCACACAGAGCAGTTTCGGCTGATCCCTGTCTGTACTACTCCCTGCAATAGCCGCTACTGTATACCTATGTGCTATGTTGCTCTGACAGCTTTAAAGTATACCTTCAAAGCTGTCAGAGCAGCTTTGTAGATAGATATAAAGCAGCAGCAACATAGAGAGTGTTTTCCCCCTCCCCTCTTCTGCTAGGAATTAACGGTCCCAGCAGGAGAGGTGTATGGTGCCGATAATGGGACATTTTCCTAGCGGGAAATCGTCCAGTTTATCGGCCCAGCCCCCTGCTGGGACCAATAATCGTAATATCTATTACGATTATTATTATATTATTTTATTATTATATTACTATTTATTAAAATCATAGATACTTATTTAAGAAAGAACCATTTCAAAGCTATTATAACATAAATATCAAAATAATACATAAATTTGACCTAAACAAAAGCAGGGGTGTAAATATGGGTCCAGTGCTCCTGACAAAGTAAGGGCCTGGTGCCCCCCTCCCCCCCCATTACCCATTCACTACCAGTACTTCCATCATGTGCCTCCAGCTTCTCCCCCTTAGTACTCCCATCATGTGCCTCCAGCTTCCCCCAGTACTCCCATCATGTGCCTCCAACCTCTTCTCCCAGTACTCCCATAATTTGACTCCAGTCCTGCCCCCAGTACTCCCATAATGTGCCTCCAGGCCCCCCCCTGTACACCCATCATATGCCACCAGCACCCCCAGTACTCCCATCATGTGCCACCAGTCTTCCCCACCAGTATCCCCATCATGGATTTCCAGCCGCCCTCCAGTACTCCCATCATGTACTCCAGCCCACACCCCCCTTCCAGATTTTCTTACCATACAGACTGTATCCGGTGGCCGAGACTGGGAAATGAAGTCCCGCAGTCAGAGGCTTTCCCATTCTCGGTAGGGTAAGATAACCTGGGAAGGAGGGGCTGGGGCAAGGAGCTTAACAACCAGCCATCCCTTATTTTAGCATCCAGCTGCAGTCAGGAATCAGACTGCGGCTGGATGTAAAATGTTTCAATGGATGCAAAAATGGTCCTAGTAGGTGACACTATCTCTTAGCCACGGGTGGCATAACCAAGCAGTGCCCCCCCCCCTTTGGTTGACGCCCCTGGCGGGTGCCATCCTAGCCGTAGGGTAGTTACGCCCCTGATCTTAAGAATGGTAGGGGGCATTCTTATCTTTTCCCATGTGTATGTTAGTTTCTGCAAGGCCTTCTTAACTGTGAATCATTGGACTCCTACAATATAAAATTACCCCTCTACAGTCTATATTGCATGCAGCAGCAAGACTGATCTTCCTTGCAAAACGCTCAATTAGAGCTAGTCCACTCTGTCAGTCTCTACATTGGTTGCCTGTAAACTACAGAATCAAATACAAAATCCTCTTGTTAACCTATAAAGCCATAAGCAATACTGCACCTGCATACATATCCTCACTTGTCTCAATATATATCCCGGCTGGTTCTCTCAGATCATCACAAGATTTACAACTCACTTCTGCACTTCATAAATGCTCTGATTCACGGTTACAGGACTTCTCCCGGACTGCACCCACTCTCTGGAATAACCTTTCTCGCCCATTAAGACTTTCCGCTACTCTACAAACTTTCAAGCATTCCCTTAAAACTCATCTCTTTAGACAAGCTTATCAAATTCCACAACTTTCCTAAGCATTAAGTACCATATTAACAACAACTTCTGCCTTTTTACACATTATTAACACAAACCCGCACACTCTCTCTTTCTATTCTACAATTCCCTCATCTCTGTTACTAACACTGCTGTCCATTGTGTGATATATAGCAGTTTCCCTTATGTATCAAACCCACTGTCCTATAGAGTGTAAGCTTGTGAGCAGGGCCCTACTACCCACCCAATCTGTCTGTTATTACCCAGTGTTGTTTATACTGATTGTTAAACTGTAAAGCACTACGTAATCTGTGGGCGCTATATAAAAACCTGTTAATAAATAAACTACGCAAGGTGTGGCATTTAAATCATACAGTATGGGCGTGCTAAGCATCGCAACTACGCAATGACCATACGGACGCACACAAACAGAAGAATTAGGGTAGGGTTGGACGAGCGTATGAAAGCAAAACTTAGTACGACCAAGGGGAGTTCCTATTGCCGTGCACCGAGGTACGCCGGCATTAATACGCTACGCACACCAGCGTAGGTCTGGATCAGGCCCTCTCTCTTGTTTTACCCTTACTCCCAAACTCTGAAACAGCCCCATTTTCCCTAAAATATTTGTGTGTTTTTAAGTTGGCAACTAAGACTTACCTTCCTGTGATCCCGAGTGACATGGTGATCCGCATATGTGCAGAAGAGAGAACAGAAGATGCTTGGTCGCTGCGGAAGCTACTTTAAGCCAGATAAAGACCCATTAACATGACCCCTTCTAATATGTAGGAATACCCTGCTCTTGGGCTAACAACGGTCACACTCGCCTGGTTTTAATGAATTAACAAATCTTTGGAAAAAAAAAAATGTCTTCAACATATTATAGTAACAATAGCTTAGTATTTTCAGAGGAGGATTGCAGAAGACAGAAGGTAGTATACCAGGAGAAACATTCTGAAACTGAGTGAAAGCACTCATTGCTGGCAGTATAGGTAATGAAAGGATCATGACAACCAGCTAAACTGTGATGGAAGTGGTGCACTGGCATTTATTTATTAAACTTATTAACAGGTTTTTATATGGCGCCATTAGATTACACAGCATTTTACATAGTATGTAACAAGACTGGGTATATAAGAGGGCCCTGCTAACAGACTTACAATCCATAGGACATTGGGGATTGATACATAGAAGCAAGCGCTATATATACACTGTATCATGCAAACAGACCAGCCAGGTTGTATGGTATAAATTGCTAAGTGCTCTGTATGATCCAGTCACACAGCAGTGCCAGCAGCAAAACTTAAGACAATTTTAGTATGGGGAAAAAAAGATGTTCAAATATGTGTTAATCATGTAGCAGAAATGAAACTGGATAACAAAGGAGTTGTAAATAGGGTAGACAAATGCTAAGAATTGGGTTGAGGAATTTGGTAAGTTTGTCAAAATAGGTGAGTTTTAAGGGAGTGCTTGAAATCTTGGAGAGTAGAGGATAGTCTTATTGGGTAAGGAAGGTTATTCCAGAGAGTGGGCGCATCCCAGGAGAAGTCCTGTAACTGTGAATCAAAGAATTTGTTTACTGTAAAGGAGAGCTGTATGTCCTGAAGATTTGAAAGAGCGAGATGGGATCGATCTTGACATGAGTGAGGATATGTATTCAGGTACAGTCCTATTGATGGCAAGGTTACCAATTTTGTATTGAATTCTGTGAAATACAAGCAACCAGTGTAGAGACTCACAGAGAGGACCTGGAGCATTTTGCAAGGAATATCAGTCTAGCTGCTGCATGTAGTTTAGACTGTAGGAGAGTCATTTTATATTGGGGGAGTCCAATAATTGCAATAATTAATGCAGGAGGCAATTAACGTGTGAAGGTTTTTTTTTTAGTGTTCTGTGTGAGATATTTGCATGTTCTGTAAATGTTTTTTAGATGTAGCAGGATTTAGAAACAGATTGTATGTAAGGAAAAAAATACAGTTTATGGTCAATAGTAACACCTAGGCAGCAAGCTTTTGAGTAAGGATTATTTTCATGAGATCAGGTGGGTAACTTATTAGCCCATACCTCCCAACTGTCCCGATTTTCGCGGTTGTTTTTTTTTTTTTTTAGCCCCGTCGCATGCGCATGTGCAGCGCTCTTCAAAACCTTATCTGCGGGGTCTGTGGTCACGTGTAGAACAGCAAATGGGAGCCCTGTATTTGCTGTTCATCACGTGACCGCACACCACCAGACAACGCCCGAGACGTCGATGATCAAGCAGCTGTGGAGCAGAGCACCGCGGAGGAAAGAAGATTTAAAGGTAAGAAGTTGAAAATGAGTGGTTCTCTTTGTGACATCTGAATGGTGAACTTAATGAATGGGATGGGAGGCTGGAGGAAGACTAAAGTAAACACAGAGCGCGCTGGACATTTATTTATATGAGAGAAGATCATGGAAGCTTACCACCCCAGGGCCTGGCATATAGGGGCAGGGAGAGAGGGAAATAAAATCTCAGGTGTCTGTGCAAGGAATGTGGACAGGACAGTGTGGGGATATGAATAGGGCAGAAGCTCAGTATTTAAGGCTCTATGAATAAGCCAGGGAAAGCCTAAGAAAAAGAGGGTGGAATCACTTTAAAACGCATCACAAATCTTTTTTAACAGCATTCGACAAAAAGTGCAAGACACACCCACTTCCCTAGACACGCCCTCTGGGTGGTACATGACACACCCACTTCCATTGAAGCGGGGAAATTTTGTCCCTCTTTCCGATTCTCAAATGTTGGGAGGTATACATGCAAGGATATACAGTATCTTTGCTTTTGATCATTTCATATAGATACTTATCAGCTTTACTTTTAAAATGTTATTTATATCCCTTTCACATCACCACCAAATACCCGGGTCTCGGCAAAAACCCGGGTATTTGGTGATGATGTGAAACCACCACTTCCGGTCAACCCGGGTTGAATGACCTGGGATTTCAACCCGGCAAAAAAGAAAGGTTATTCCCGGGTCCTACCCAGGAAGGGTGGCAATGTGAAAGGTCCAGGGTTGTTTTCAACCCGGGTTTTTCATATTGCCTACCATTTGGTTAGATTATTTTCCTGTTGCTATGGCAATAGCAAACAAATCTGTTTTTAGCATCGGCTAAGCATCAGCATAGGTGACCAAACGTGATTTCCCAGGCTGGAAAAGACCTAGCATCCTTGAACATACTGATGCGTGTAGCACTACAAACATCAGCATGCCCTGCCGCATTAAAACCCGGGAAATTCATTGGAGATGTGAAAGGGTCTGACCTGGGAATTTCCCGGGTTTTTGTGCGCTTAAAGTTGCCTCTTTTTTCCCCGGAAAAACCCGGGTTGAAAAACGTTGGTGATGTGAAAGCGGTATTAGACTTCGGCTGGGAAACATCACTACTCATTTATAATACTGTTTGCAACAGATGAAATTTGACTCCCCTGAAATCAACATGGTTTTTCACAGGTGTAACTTTCCTCTCTTATCTTCAAACTCTGAATGGAACCATACTGTACATTAGTAGCCCAAGTGCTGCTCATTTGCATTAAGAGTCTTGCCCCTCTAGAAACGCATGGAGAAGTCATTACATTCCCAAGCATGAATCATTCCTAAGTAGCCATTTTTATCTGTGAATCATTCTTACATGGTTGAAGTGCATAGTTTTGAGTTCTGGGCATGCTCAATTTAACCGTTCTTAAATAAGCAAGAAAATCCTGTTCTTACTTAGTTGTGAATCAGGTCCATAGATTGTACTAAGAATGGATATATAACATACTTAAAGAGTAACAGCAAGAAATGTAATGTTCTTATATATGCAAGAAAAGAGATATCATTATTTATAGTGCAGTAGAAGTAAGACCTTTGAATCCTTGGCATAGTACAAAGTTCTTCCTCTGAGCTTGAAATAGCGTCTCTTCCATCTCTGAAAGGAACTGGTCTGTTTCAGTAGAATTCCTTCTTTTACACTTTTCTGAAAAGAAAACATGTCACGGTTTGTATATATTTTCAAACTAAAGTGAAAAAAAAGTAAAAAAAAAAATACAAGTAAAAAATATTCAAATATACACCCTACAAGTTCTTAAATGAGAAAAAAAACTATGAATGAATTAACAATTATTCAAAATAAGTAACTGAAGTGAACACGCTGTAGGAGGGCATATCACTCCAAAATGAAATGGTTGCAATACTGCAAATTCATAAAAAACATTGGACAGCGAATTTAACTGGAAATATATGTTTATTTCCATATATACAATAACTGTTGTTCACATGCCCACTCACAAATACTGTAAACAAAACAGATTTTTCTGACAACTATATTTATTACTTAAGTCCAATAAGCATAAATAATAAAATACACCAGAAGATGGCGAAATTTCATAAAAACCACCCTCAATAAAGAATTACAAATACGATATGTGTAATTAGGAAAAATGGGGGTGAATTCTTTAAGGTGGGTGCTGTGTGCAAAAAAATCCCAAAAATATTTACAATAAAAACACAAATAAGCGGTGCTGTGATTGTAAAAAAATATATTC
This sequence comes from Limnodynastes dumerilii, assembly GCA_011038615.1. Taxonomy (NCBI): domain Eukaryota; kingdom Metazoa; phylum Chordata; class Amphibia; order Anura; family Limnodynastidae; genus Limnodynastes; species Limnodynastes dumerilii. Next base: position 15,815 of record WWET01007049.1, on the reverse strand, counting down.
AATAGTGACAAAGGTGAGTAGTGCTATAATTGATGTGGACAATACCAATAGTGTGCATATTATTGTAAATATTTTAGTTTTTTTTGTACACAGTGCCCACCTATAGAATTTTTACAAAAGTAAAAAAAAAATCATAATTATAACATTCTCAGAAACACAGGCGTTGGAACGGGGGGGTGCCCCCCCCCAAATTTCAAGGGGGCACCCAGGACCGCGGACGGGGGGGGGACCCTTGTAAGTGGGGGATACGGCGCCAGGTCACGTCAGCATCATCCAGAGCAGAGAGGGAGCGCCGCCGAGGAGCACAGCAGGAGGAAGAAGGTAAGGTAAGTAAAACAGGGGGATTATTGGAATGCTGGGAGGCTGAGGGGAGACATGACGGGATTATTTGGAGGCTGGGGAGACATGACAGGGATTATTTGGAGACTGGAGAAACATGAGGGGGATTATTTGGAAGCTGGAGAGACATGATGGGGATTTTTGGAAGCTGAGGAGACATGAGAGGGGTTATTGGAAACTGGGGAGACATGAGAGATGTTATTGGAAGCTAGAGAGACATGATGGGGATTATTGGAAGCTGGGGAGACATCAGGCGGATTATTGGAAGCTGGGGAGACATCAGGGGGATTATTGGAAACTGGGGAGACATCAGGGGGTTATTAGAATCCTGGAGACAACACATGGAGTATGTATTGAAAGGCCTGGGTGACGATTTCTATGGACACTGACAACATGGCTCTTGTGTGCCAGCTGTTTTCTTGGGTTGCCATGATTGCTGATGCCGCTAGGCCATCACTTCCCGATATTGATGCGCTTTCAACAGACAGCTGTGCTGCGGACATGCTCGCATGTGGACTTAATTGGCAGCGGCATGTTAAGTGTTAAGTTTAAGCCTCGGCTTTCTTTGTATTGTGGTTACAATATGTATTTTGCTCTTTATGACACTAGGAGGATATTGTGGTTAAAAGAATGTTGAATTTGACACTCAAATGACATTGGTCCCAATAGTAAGATAGTTGTAGTAGTTATAGATATTAAGATTTGAATCAAAAGGTCAAAATATGTGCAAAGACATCCCTAAATGCAAATGTAATGCAGATAATTAATGTAAAAAAAATTAAAATAAATTATGACTATTTAGTTCCGGCATGGGTCAATGTATACTGTATGTCTGTGAAAGGGGCTATGTGAATAGAAGTCAACTCAATTACTTTACCACACACAGGCCAGCTTACACATTAGAGGATCATAAAACATGCATGTCAGGCAGGGAGTACTGGGGGAGGGGGCTGGTGGCACATGATGGGGAATGCTGGGGGGGCTGGAGACATGATCAAAACACTGGGTGGGTGTAGACATGATGGGTTGACCCCCCCCCAATGATTTGACCACACCCACAATGGGTAAGCCACACCCCTTTGGCAGCGTGGCACAAATACACTTGATACATAACAAGGAGGGGGGGGCGCACCAAGATGAGATGGGGCGCCAGTGGGAGGGGTAAGTTCTGCTCAGAAATAATTGTAGTTATATATGGGAGCCATAGTGGGAAGTGCACGCCCCCTGCACTCCCCACTGTAAGTAGGAAATCTGGACACTTACATGTCCAGATTCCTCAAATCTAAACATGTCCAGATTCCTACCTTAACTTTTACTACTAGACCTAGTCGTAATGAGGCTTTCCCCCGATCCCTCATTTACATGGCTACGGATACGACCATCATAACTGAAGGGCAGAGGCGTATCTACCCCTTAGCCAGGATGGCACCCGCCGTGGCTAAGAGACAGTGTTGCCTAGTGCAGCGTTGGTCTGGAGTCAGAGTGCGAATGGATGCTTTTAAAATGAGGGCTGGCTGGCTGCTAGGATACCCACCCTAGCGGGTACCTACAGGCTTCTTTGTGACTGCGGGGCTTAATTTCCCTTGCAAGTCTCGGCCCACCGTGAGGGGGGGGGCTGGAGCCTGGAGGCACATGATGGGAGTACTGGGGGAGGCTGCTGGAGGCACATGATTGGAATACTGGGGGTGAGGTGTTGGAGGCATATGATAGGAGTACTGTAAGTGGGGGCTGGAGGCACATGATAGGAGTCCTGGGGAAGGCTGGAGGGACATGATGTGAGTACTAGGGGTGAAGATGCTGGAGGCACATGATGGAAGTACTGGGAGGGGGGGGCTGGAGGCACATGATGGGAGTACTGGGGAAGGCTGGAGGCACATGATGGCAGTACTAGGGGGAGAGGTACTGGAGGCACATGATGGGAGTACTGGGAGTAAATGGGTTATGGGGGAGGGTACCAGTTCCTTACTTTGCCAGGGGCGTTGAACTCATAGGTACACCCCTGCTGAAGGGTCAGCGTTCGTAACATTCGGGAGTAATTACACTGTCTGAACACCTAGAGCACGCATGCGCAGATGTTCCGAAACAGGGGACTTATGGATCTCCAGGTGTACAGGGGACAGATGGGGGGTAGACATGCTAATTAAGTGCCTGGGGCGGCAGTCAGCAGTTTAAAACATTTCTGCATTCGGACAGATCCGTGTGGAGAAGTTAAGGTAGGGCTTAATAAAGCAGTAACATTTTTTAGCCCAAATACTGAACCTTGACATTCATACCTACCTATCACACTTCTAAATCAGGACTTCAACTTACTCATAAAAATCATTACAACCTGACTTCAAATCCTCATCATTCTATCCTCCCATGAGATAGTATTTACCCAAAAGCCACCATTTAGTAAAAGGCTTAAGAACAGCTATAGCTGCCAAATCTTACACTGATAGAAAAAAAATATTCAGGACATGCCTCTTAACATATTTGTTAAGAAAGCATTTGATAAAATAATATGGCCAAACCTTCTTAATATCATAGCAATAGACCTAATTCAGACTTAAGAAGGAGTTTGAAATTTAGGAACTGATTCACACTTAAGAATCTTCTTAAAAAAAGAACTTAAAGTCACACCTGGGCTAAACCATGTTGATTGCAGGGGAGTCAAATTTCATCTGTTGCAAACAGTACCAGTGTGAGAGGTGATATTTCCCAGCCCAAGTCTAAATAACAGTGTAATAGTAAAGCTGGTCAGTATCTGTGTGCAGTAAGCAATTCAAAGATATATCCCTGCATGCAAAGAATACAATTAAATTAATCCCCCCTGCAATCAACATGGTTTTGCCCAGGAGTGACTTTAAGTTCTTATTTTAAGAAGATTCTTAAGTGTGAATCAGGCCCTATATGAGGAACATATATAACTCTATACAACTCTATATGAGGAACGTATGTAACTCTATACAACTCTATATGAGGAACGTATGTAACTCTATACAACTCGATATGAGGAACATATATAACTCTATACAACTCTATATGAGGAACGTATGTAACTCTATACAACTCGATATGAGGAACATATATAACTCTATACAACTCTATATGAGGAACGTATGTAACTCTATACAACTCGATATGAGGAACATATATAACTCTATACAACTCTATATGAGGATTTATTCGCGGAGCGTATTTTCGTGCACGTAAATTCATTACACTCCCCTCGGCACACCCCTTGCACGGACGTATTTTGTTAAGATACGCTTTCCAAACCCTACCTTAACTTTTTCCAACGTAACCGCAGTCATACGCACACGTACGTATGGCCTAGACGAATTTACGCAGCTAAGTACGCCCATACTGTACACTTTAAATACCACCCCCCGCCTACTTCACATATTTCACACGTATTTTGTTGAAACGTAAAATTGGCATGCCCACACGTAAGTATTTACGTGACACATACATGAATGGCCCATACGTTCAGAATTACGCTACGATAATGTGCGTATTTTCTATGGTGCGCATGCGCAGTGCGTACAAAACAGGGATTTTACGTCTCTGCCATGCGTAAATTCGCTCCGAGGCGTAGTTCTGGATCAGGCCCATTGTGTAAATGAATCAGAAACAATGTATATACAAAGTAATTACAGAGTAGATACAATGTGGGATAGCGCTCCAAGTCTCTGTGTGGGTATGGTGCAGATTGTCCGGCTGCTGCCTTCTGCTGAAGTATCCCAGATTACTTCAGAGTAAAGTTATAAGTTTTTGGGGTAGAGAAGGTGATAGCGCACAGATGATGTGGTATTGGAGGTCCTAAGCGATGTCCATAATTCAGATGATTTGTAGAATTCAGGTGCCTAGTGCAGTAGGTCAGCGTGTGGGAGAGAAGAAATATACAATAGTGTAGACTGCCAGGAATAGACGATACTAATGGTAGGTATACACTCACATGTGGTGAACTTGAGGTTCTGCGTATCAGAATAGTGGCTGTCCCGGTTAATCCTCTGCTGGTGGCTCCTGGTCGGTCTGTGCCTGGTCCACTGTCTGATCCTCACTGCTGTGTGGTTGGTTGCACTGTCAAAGCTGCTGCCGGCTAACTGCTGATTATCTCTGTTCCAGTGACACTTGGTGGACGGGGAGACAGAGGGGAGAGCAATAGTGCACACTGAGGTATATACGAGGAGGTTGAGGGGGTTTGTACTCACTCAGGTTCCTCTTGTTGTTTTGCCTGTCACGGCTGTGCCATTCCTCTCCAGTCGTCGGTCTCCAGATGTCTGTGTTTAGCGTCTTTCTATCAGCATTCCTCTGTAGTCGGGTTGGGCTGTTGGGAATACCACGGGATGCACGTGGGGGAATCCCGCTTACGTCACTGCGAGGTGCCGGCTCTTTGTTGATATGGTTGTCGGAGAAGCGGTTCCCACGCTGTCAGGCGCGAGACCGCTGCTACCATGTTGCGGGAGGCTGGAATCACGGGCTGGAGATCTTTAGGTGTAGTTAAAAGGCTCTTTATTGGAATTAAAAGTAGCAAGTGTGTTTCTAAAGGTGAAGATGGGCTGTAAATGTCCCAACGCGTTTCAGCACTGCTCGGTGCCTTCTTCAGGGGTGAATGTGTGGTGGGGGGTGGGGTGGGGTATATATGGGGTTGTCTGGGTGGAGATGGGGGTGTGTATGGGATTGGGGAGTTGCTTGGGATGCATGGTGCTGTTGATTGACAGCAAGGTATGCACCTATGGTTTAGGTATAGTTCTAATAGATTGCTGGACTGGTTTAAGTTAATGCAGGATATGGACCTGTATTGGGATTACATAGTGGAGGTATGGGGAAGATGGGGAGGAAAGGAACTGTACTGAGGATGTATAGTGGAACTTGGAGGTATGGGGGAGGTTGATGGTGATAATATGATAAGGGTTAGGGTCCAATCAAGTGTAGATGTGGATCCGTGGAAAATAGGAGACTATGTCTGTGTTTGAGTTAGTATCAGAGAGGTACATTAGGGTGTACCGGATTTGTGGATAAATGAATTAAGTTATAGATGTAGGTCGGGGAACAGACAATGATAATGGATGGATAGTTGGGGTCATGTGTGTATGGGGGGGGCAGAGAGATAGCTGAAGTTATGGGGTGGGGGGATGGGCATGATCTCCGGTGGATAAATAGGGCTGGGTGGGTTATAATATCCCCTGTATCTCCAAATCAATGTTTAGTCCCTGTGGTGTCATAGTTTCAATTAGAAAAATCAATTTTATTTCTATTCTGTTGTGAGGATACCACCATGTTTTGCATCTTTCTAGGAGTACTCACACAATACGATCCCCAAGACTGCATGTACCACAATTCCTGGGAGCACCTCACTGTGACTCCCCTCTTCCAGAGACACAGATAACTTCTCTGTTCTCTGCTCACAGGCAAACAACCCTCTACAATTCAGCACTTAGACGGAATTACCCCTCGCCTACTGACTGCTCTGTTCTCTGACTCACAGGGCAAACAACCCTCTACAACTCAGCACTTTCCACTTTAAAGACTTTAGAGCATGCTCAGGATAATGTGGTAACTATCTTCTACTGCTTTGCAAAGCCCTGGGACGTATCACAATACAATTCCCTGCAGCTCTTCCCAGATAGGACCTGGGACTGAGTGATCCCACCGCTTGCCACTAAATGTGAGGATACCACTTTCACCTGGCCCAGTTACTATGCCAGAAACACTTACTGGGTATCTCCTAGAGTTCTTCTAATCACTCAGGCAAACGCAGTTATAAAAACACAACAGTACTTTATTATAAAACATGAACACAACACTAAATTCTATCCTTACACAGAAATCAATGCCAGGCAGTAACCACAGTACCTGTCCCGTTCCCCCCCACCAGTCTAAGTAGCTTTATCACCTGACTCTCAGCAACTGTCCTCACGGCCACAAATAATTCCCTCTGACGGCACTGCAATGCCCTGGCGGGGTCTCCTCCCAAGGTCCAAATATCCAGGCAGTCACAATAAAGATGCAGCCTGTTACAGTTTACCACAACATACAGCAAGAAACAAGTTGACTTTCTGGACCTGTCCATACACATAAAAGACCATAAAATCCATACCACCACATTCCATAAACCAGTCGATGTAAACAGCTATATTTTAGCCACCAGTAGCCACCACCCTAACTGGTTAGCAAACATTCCCTCAGGCCAGTTCAGAAGACTACGACGAAACTGCACCAAGTTAGCAGACTATGAAACACAGAGCCAAACGTTAGCTGACCAATTCAAAGAAAAGGGATATGATCAGGAACTGGTAGATGAGGCATACAGAACAACACACAACCTCAACAGGGAGACACTTCTAGAATACAGAATAGATAGGGAAAAGTTGACAACACAAGAGGACACCAGGGTCAATTTTATCACTCAATACAATAATGACACCAGAAGCATCAGAGCCATATTAAACAAACACTGGCACATACTCAAGAGAGATGAGACACTAGGACCACTATTTGGAGACAGACCGCAAATAATTTATAAGAAAGCACTTAACCTGTAACAACATCTAGTCAGGAACCACCTCAGACCCCCAAAAAATACCTGGCTAGACACCCAGAAATCCAAGGGCTACTTCTACTGCACAAGTTGCTCTAACTATAAAACAACAAACATCCAATGCACAAAAAAACATAAATTCTTCAAATCAAGAGCCACAGGGAAAGAATACAAAATCAGGAACACAATAACATGTAATACGAAGAACGTTGTTTATCTCCTAGAATGTCCCTGCGGCCTACAATATGTCGGCAGGACAATAAGACCCCTGAAAGACCGCATCAGGGAACATGTCAGGAACATCAAGATTGGATACGAACAGCACAGTGTATCCAATCACTTCAAAACACACCACAACAGTGATCCCAGGGATCTTAAATTCATGGGCATCGAACATGTACAAAAAGACTGGAGAGGGGGGAACCACTTAAAACAGATTAACAGATGTGACGAAATGGGCATGTCCCTGGAGGGATTACTTTCCCAGCCCTGGTCATCAACCCTGGACTTATTATGAAGAACAGCTATTGGGACACTTGTATTAGTAACCTCTGCAATATGTAGACTGTGTGTGTTATATTTTGCATTTATCATATGAAGTTTCTGTAGCTATAGAAGTGTGTTATGTATGTAGCAGTAGTATAAGATGTTATTGTGTGATGTGTGTAATGCCAGGCAGATGGTTGGAGTGATATGTGGTGGGGGGCAGGAACCCAATATAGGGTCATCCCTGACTACAGAGGACAGGAAGAGACCAGGGGGGTCACTCTCCCCCCT
>WWET01007048.1:24473-36932 GCA_011038615.1 Limnodynastes dumerilii | reverse complement strand
TATTATTATTATTATTATTATTATTATTATTATTATTGTTTATTTATAGGGTGCCACAAGTTGTCTGCAGCGCTGTACAAAATAAATCAAAATACAGTACAGAAATACAGGGTAGGAATGGACAGCATTTTATATATTACATACAATGGGGTAGATCCAGAACTACGTTTGCCGTACGTTTATTCGCGTAGCGTATTTTCGTGCGTGTAAATTTGTTACACTCCCCTCGGCACACCTCTTGCACGTATTTTGTCCAAGATACGCTTTCCAAACCCTACTTTAACTTTTTCCAACGTAACCACAGTCATACGCACATGGGCTAGACGAATTTACGCAGCTAAGCACGCCCATACTGTACACTTTAAATACAACCCCCCGCCTACTTCACGTATTTCAGACGTATTTTGTTGTAACGTAAAATTGGCACGCCCACACGTGAGTATTTACGTGACACATACGTGAATGGCCCATACGTTCACAATTACGCTACGCTAATGTGCGTATTTTCTATGGTGCGCATGCGCAGTGCATACAAAACAGCGATTTTACGTCTCTGCCATGTGTAAATTCGCTCCGAGGCGTTGTTCTGGAGCAGGCCCAATATGACTAAAAATATCACAGAAAAACAGTAAAGTGAAGCAGCACAGAAGGCCCAATATGACTAAAAATATCACAGAAAAACAGTAAAGTGAAGCAGCACAGAACGCAACACAAAATGCGAGGTGTCAAGCTTGGAAGATCAGGTAGCAGATGATTGAGTGCAGTGAGAGGTTGAGAGGGAGCCACCAGGTGGGGATTGGGGGAAAGGGTAGCAGAGGGGGACAAGAGGGTACGAAGTGAGGGGGGAGTGGTGGAGGAAGGAACAACTCTAGGATGGAGGGCCCTGCTTGTTCGAACACACTATGTGGGAGGGAAGAACTTACAGAAGACATAAGGAGGGGGAAGGAAGTGGACTGCTGGTGTGAGCGGAGGAGAGGGGGAAGGAAGTGGACTGCTGGTGTGAGCGGAGGAGAGGGGAAACACTAACCAGAACATGAAACTTGTGAAATAAGTGCTTTCAACATTGTCCCCATCACCGTATTGAAGTATTGTTCATTACACTGTCCCCCCTCCTGGAGCAGCGCCGATCTCTGTGGGCGCAGGTTTGGCATCTTCAGGTCCCGTATCAGCCACTATCGCTGCATCCAAGCTACTCACGCCTCTGATTTCAATAAACAGCTCGCACGGTATCAGCCATCGTCCTGTGACAGGAAATGTTAATTGATGGCAGCGGTTTTCTCTTAACAGATGAATTTCTGTCACATCAAGGTGACATCTCATTCATGACTTTCACTTAACCAGACATTACACCATCTCAGGAGACAACGCTCGGCGCGGAATAATGTATTGACCTGTGGCTACAGCGCTGTGTTCATTCCGTACACACACCGCGTGAATCCGGACCATTATTCTTTCATTAATGACATCATGTCCCTGGTCCATGTCAATGGGAATAATCACATTCTGCTCTGAACACTGAAGCTCACATAATAAAATCAGTTTATGTTACAGGTGTATCATTTAACAGATAAGCACATAAAATGTATTAGCCGATACTCAGCTTCTCCTGTCTGTCCCTGGTAAAATAGTTGGCACTTAAGATGCTGAGAATACAACATTCTATAAGGTTTGTAAAAGCCGTGAGATCCCACCTGACCCGCGGATAACCGGATGGATTACTCCTGGTTTACTGCTCTTAGTTCATTAGACCCTCTTGCCGAAGGTAATCAATAGGATGCGTGTTTGCTTTGTATCAGCAACACAAGGAACGTTTAACGACCTACAAGCAAACGGTTTGACCTTCAAACACGTCACAATCTGACAAAGTTTCAAGAGACTTTTTTTGTTTCATCTTCCGTGCTGTGTGTAAAGGAACGTAGTTTACGTCACTGAATTCTCTGCGTTTTGACGGATCATTTTCCGGCAATGAAGTGACAACGGCGGTCAGTTTGCGGCGGTTTCCGGCGAGACAGATTGGCTAAGCACTTATGTACAATCCAGTATTCTGCAGGCACAGTGTTGTGAGTGGAATACATAAGGGTGCCTCCAGTACTCCTAAATATCCGCCTACGTAGTAGAACAGAACAGAGGGAGCAGAGTACATGAAAGGCTGAGCGCTGCTTTAAGCTGTCATCCTCTGACAGTCTGCTTACGGTGCAGGTAGAACATCGTAGCAACCTCGACCTTTGTGGCCCCTGTATCTGCACCCCTGTTCCCCCCACACCTTGTCCCCAATTCTTCCAGACAGAATATCTGGTTGAACAGAGGTGCTAAAAAAAAGGGTTAAAGAATAGGTTTCACATCAACTTATAATTCATCAAAACCATTGGCTGAGTAACAAATTCTTGCACTTAGCAATATGATGTTATGTAAAACAATAACAGTGACTTAAACTAAGACAGGTCATTTGTGCTGCGTGTGAATGTGGAATTATGGCAGGAAAGAATATTCTTTGAGACATAGGCCCTGATCCTGAGCTACGGCCGCCGTCGCTAGTACGGCGGCCGTAGCGCTAATGCGCATGCGCCGGCCAGATGTTGGGCGGCGTTACTATGGAAACGCCCGATCTACGATCGGGAGTCCATAGTAGCGGCGTTGGGACGCTGGAGGGGACGTACTCCAGCGTCCCAACGCTCACGTTACTCCAGGAGGGCGGGGGGAGGTAAGTAAATGAGGCTAGGGGGGCGGGCTAGGCGGCCATACGCTCCTGTGTGAGCGTATGGGCCCTTCCTTACGCCGGGCGAAGCTAGGGTAACCTTCACCCGGCGTAAGGAAGGGGCCATACGCCCGCACAGGGGGAGTGCCAGGGGGGAGTCAGCGATGTAACGCTGAGCGTTAGCACGCTCAGCGCTACATCGTTGTTCTGGATCAGGCCCAATGTGTAATTAGGTCACCTGTCTAGAGGCTCGCCAGCCTAATGCTGTGTTTTCAAGAGTTAGTTGATAAGGGTAGCTTCATGCTGTACCCCTTACCTCCCTGATTAGGACCGAGCAGCTCTCACTGAGCTTTCCGTTCACTCCTGGTTCTGGGAAATGCCCCCTAACCTCTTTCTAGGCCTGTGGAATTATCTACTCCATGGGAACCTTGAGGTGTACTATTTGTAGATTTCTTCTTCAAATTACAGAAGCTTATGTTGTCTTTTCTATGTTGTTGGGATTCAGCCGGTTCGCACTGGTTCTGTAGAACCGATACCTAATGTAGGTATTGGTTCTGCAAACCGTTTACTAGTAATGAGAGCCGGCGTTTACTAGTAATGAGCACCAGCGCTCACTGCAGTGCATCCCCGGCCTCCTCCCCTGTAGGAATGACATTGCATGACCTGGGGTCACACAACGTCATTCAGAGCCTGTGTCCCACCGTGGAAGAAGCGCTTGATAAGCGCAGCAGGACTTTGCAGGTAAGTAAGTGGGAGGCCTGGATGTTGTCTATCTATCTATCTATCTATCTATCTATCTATCTATCTATCTCATATCTATCTATCTATCTATCTATCTATCTATCTATCTATCTATCTATCTATCTATCTATCTATCCACCTATCCCGTTAGTGCCAACAGAGATAAGGAGGTCTTGTGCCCATTTAATATGGACAATCCCAGACACCCTACAATGGAGCTTACATAACACCCTGTTACAGTGACCCAGGGCATTTAGGAACACCCATGTTTGCTTTAATGGTTTAGCAATGCTGCTGCTGTAATGATAAATATATATCTGCCCAACCTCCTATTCTGTTTTCTACAAGACAAGCAGTTTTGTGAAAAGCCTCCTTATTATCTGATTGTATTTCTGTTCCTTTGTTCCCTATACAGCTTTCACAAGACTATAACATTACATACCCTCCTAACACACAACGTCTTATCTCTCTATTCAGCCGAGGCTTTCACTTTTATTTATTTATTTCCTTATTTATTTATACATATATATATATTTTTTTTGTCGCTGTACAGAAATAATTACAATATTTATACATATATATATTTTTTTTTTTTTGTCGCTGTACAGAAATAATTACAAATAATTACCCTTACAGAACACTTTACAGTCTCCTTAATCAGTTGTTATTTGTTTTCAGGAATGCAATGTTTTCACACCAAAGTCCTTTGTATGTAATTAGAAGGGAGAGTTTTCAAAATATACGAGGGGACTGTCAGGCCACGTGTAATTATCTGCGCTTTTTATCCGCGTTGACGGTGACACGCGTTTCATTGTCATGGTGCTGTTTTCCCACTTATTCTGACCTCTATGAATTCTATTTTTATCTAGTGTTTTCAGATATCGCTGAAGTGTGACCTAAATATGGAAAATATATATATTGATACCCGGGGAAAAAAACATAACAGAATAAAAAATGATTGCACAAATCTGGCAATAGGGATCTACTGTAGTATGATGTGTATTGTATATGATGTGTATTGTATATGATGTGTATTGTATATGATGTGTATTGTATATGATGTGTATTGTATATGATGTGTATTGTATATGATGTGTATTGTATATGATGTGTATTGTATATGATGTGTATTGTATATGATGTGTATTGTATATGATGTGTATTGTATATGATGTGTATTGTATATGATGTGTATTGTATATGATGTGTATTGTATATGATGTGTATTGTATATGATGTGTATTGTATATGATGTGTATTGTATATGATGTGTATTGTATATGATGTGTATTGTATATGATGTGTATTGTATATGATGTGTATTGTATATGATGTGTATTGTATATGATGTGTATTGTATATGATGTGTATTGTATATGATGTGTATTGTATATGATGTGTATTGTATATGATGTGTATTGTATATGATGTGTATTGTATATGATGTGTATTGTATATGATGTGTATTGTATATGATGTGTATTGTATATGATGTGTATTGTATATGATGTGTATTGTATATGATGTGTATTGTATATGATGTGTATTGTATATGATGTGTATTGTATATGATGTGTATTGTATATGATGTGTATTGTATATGATGTGTATTGTATATGATGTGTATTGTATATGATGTGTATTGTATATGATGTGTATTGTATATGATGTGTATTGTATATGATGTGTATTGTATATGATGTGTATTGTATATGATGTGTATTGTATATGATGTGTATTGTATATGATGTGTATTGTATATGATGTGTATTGTATATGATGTGTATTGTATATGATGTGTATTGTATATGATGTGTATTGTATATGATGTGTATTGTATATGATGTGTATTGTATATGATGTGTATTGTATATGATGTGTATTGTATATGATGTGTATTGTATATGATGTGTATTGTATATGATGTGTATTGTATATGATGTGTATTGTATATGATGTGTATTGTATATGATGTGTATTGTATATGATGTGTATTGTATATGATGTGTATTGTATATGATGTGTATTGTATATGATGTGTATTGTATATGATGTGTATTGTATATGATGTGTATTGTATATGATGTGTATTGTATATGATGTGTATTGTATATGATGTGTATTGTATATGATGTGTATTGTATATGATGTGTATTGTATATGATGTGTATTGTATATGATGTGTATTGTATATGATGTGTATTGTATATGATGTGTATTGTATATGATGTGTATTGTATATGATGTGTATTGTATATGATGTGTATTGTATATGATGTGTATTGTATATGATGTGTATTGTATATGATGTGTATTGTATATGATGTGTATTGTATATGATGTGTATTGTATATGATGTGTATTGTATATGATGTGTATTGTATATGATGTGTATTGTATATGATGTGTATTGTATATGATGTGTATTGTATATGATGTGTATTGTATATGATGTGTATTGTATATGATGTGTATTGTATATGATGTGTATTGTATATGATGTGTATTGTATATGATGTGTATTGTATATGATGTGTATTGTATATGATGTGTATTGTATATGATGTGTATTGTATATGATGTGTATTGTATATGATGTGTATTGTATATGATGTGTATTGTATATGATGTGTATTGTATATGATGTGTATTGTATATGATGTGTATTGTATATGATGTGTATTGTATATGATGTGTATTGTATATGATGTGTATTGTATATGATGTGTATTGTATATGATGTGTATTGTATATGATGTGTATTGTATATGATGTGTATTGTATATGATGTGTATTGTATATGATGTGTATTGTATATGATGTGTATTGTATATGATGTGTATTGTATATGATGTGTATTGTATATGATGTGTATTGTATATGATGTGTATTGTATATGATGTGTATTGTATATGATGTGTATTGTATATGATGTGTATTGTATATGATGTGTATTGTATATGATGTGTATTGTATATGATGTGTATTGTATATGATGTGTATTGTATATGATGTGTATTGTATATGATGTGTATTGTATATGATGTGTATTGTATATGATGTGTATTGTATATGATGTGTATTGTATATGATGTGTATTGTATATGATGTGTATTGTATATGATGTGTATTGTATATGATGTGTATTGTATATGATGTGTATTGTATATGATGTGTATTGTATATGATGTGTATTGTATATGATGTGTATTGTATATGATGTGTATTGTATATGATGTGTATTGTATATGATGTGTATTGTATATGATGTGTATTGTATATGATGTGTATTGTATATGATGTGTATTGTATATGATGTGTATTGTATATGATGTGTATTGTATATGATGTGTATTGTATATGATGTGTATTGTATATGATGTGTATTGTATATGATGTGTATTGTATATGATGTGTATTGTATATGATGTGTATTGTATATGATGTGTATTGTATATGATGTGTATTGTATATGATGTGTATTGTATATGATGTGTATTGTATATGATGTGTATTGTATATGATGTGTATTGTATATGATGTGTATTGTATATGATGTGTATTGTATATGATGTGTATTGTATATGATGTGTATTGTATATGATGTGTATTGTATATGATGTGTATTGTATATGATGTGTATTGTATATGATGTGTATTGTATATGATGTGTATTGTATATGATGTGTATTGTATATGATGTGTATTGTATATGATGTGTATTGTATATGATGTGTATTGTATATGATGTGTATTGTATATGATGTGTATTGTATATGATGTGTATTGTATATGATGTGTATTGTATATGATGTGTATTGTATATGATGTGTATTGTATATGATGTGTATTGTATATGATGTGTATTGTATATGATGTGTATTGTATATGATGTGTATTGTATATGATGTGTATTGTATATGATGTGTATTGTATATGATGTGTATTGTATATGATGTGTATTGTATATGATGTGTATTGTATATGATGTGTATTGTATATGATGTGTATTGTATATGATGTGTATTGTATATGATGTGTATTGTATATGATGTGTATTGTATATGATGTGTATTGTATATGATGTGTATTGTATATGATGTGTATTGTATATGATGTGTATTGTATATGATGTGTATTGTATATGATGTGTATTGTATATGATGTGTATTGTATATGATGTGTATTGTATATGATGTGTATTGTATATGATGTGTATTGTATATGATGTGTATTGTATATGATGTGTATTGTATATGATGTGTATTGTATATGATGTGTATTGTATATGATGTGTATTGTATATGATGTGTATTGTATATGATGTGTATTGTATATGATGTGTATTGTATATGATGTGTATTGTATATGATGTGTATTGTATATGATGTGTATTGTATATGATGTGTATTGTATATGATGTGTATTGTATATGATGTGTATTGTATATGATGTGTATTGTATATGATGTGTATTGTATATGATGTGTATTGTATATGATGTGTATTGTATATGATGTGTATTGTATATGATGTGTATTGTATATGATGTGTATTGTATATGATGTGTATTGTATATGATGTGTATTGTATATGATGTGTATTGTATATGATGTGTATTGTATATGATGTGTATTGTATATGATGTGTATTGTATATGATGTGTATTGTATATGATGTGTATTGTATATGATGTGTATTGTATATGATGTGTATTGTATATGATGTGTATTGTATATGATGTGTATTGTATATGATGTGTATTGTATATGATGTGTATTGTATATGATGTGTATTGTATATGATGTGTATTGTATATGATGTGTATTGTATATGATGTGTATTGTATATGATGTGTATTGTATATGATGTGTATTGTATATGATGTGTATTGTATATGATGTGTATTGTATATGATGTGTATTGTATATGATGTGTATTGTATATGATGTGTATTGTATATGATGTGTATTGTATATGATGTGTATTGTATATGATGTGTATTGTATATGATGTGTATTGTATATGATGTGTATTGTATATGATGTGTATTGTATATGATGTGTATTGTATATGATGTGTATTGTATATGATGTGTATTGTATATGATGTGTATTGTATATGATGTGTATTGTATATGATGTGTATTGTATATGATGTGTATTGTATATGATGTGTATTGTATATGATGTGTATTGTATATGATGTGTATTGTATATGATGTGTATTGTATATGATGTGTATTGTATATGATGTGTATTGTATATGATGTGTATTGTATATGATGTGTATTGTATATGATGTGTATTGTATATGATGTGTATTGTATATGATGTGTATTGTATATGATGTGTATTGTATATGATGTGTATTGTATATGATGTGTATTGTATATGATGTGTATTGTATATGATGTGTATTGTATATGATGTGTATTGTATATGATGTGTATTGTATATGATGTGTATTGTATATGATGTGTATTGTATATGATGTGTATTGTATATGATGTGTATTGTATATGATGTGTATTGTATATGATGTGTATTGTATATGATGTGTATTGTATATGATGTGTATTGTATATGATGTGTATTGTATATGATGTGTATTGTATATGATGTGTATTGTATATGATGTGTATTGTATATGATGTGTATTGTATATGATGTGTATTGTATATGATGTGTATTGTATATGATGTGTATTGTATATGATGTGTATTGTATATGATGTGTATTGTATATGATGTGTATTGTATATGATGTGTATTGTATATGATGTGTATTGTATATGATGTGTATTGTATATGATGTGTATTGTATATGATGTGTATTGTATATGATGTGTATTGTATATGATGTGTATTGTATATGATGTGTATTGTATATGATGTGTATTGTATATGATGTGTATTGTATATGATGTGTATTGTATATGATGTGTATTGTATATGATGTGTATTGTATATGATGTGTATTGTATATGATGTGTATTGTATATGATGTGTATTGTATATGATGTGTATTGTATATGATGTGTATTGTATATGATGTGTATTGTATATGATGTGTATTGTATATGATGTGTATTGTATATGATGTGTATTGTATATGATGTGTATTGTATATGATGTGTATTGTATATGATGTGTATTGTATATGATGTGTATTGTATATGATGTGTATTGTATATGATGTGTATTGTATATGATGTGTATTGTATATGATGTGTATTGTATATGATGTGTATTGTATATGATGTGTATTGTATATGATGTGTATTGTATATGATGTGTATTGTATATGATGTGTATTGTATATGATGTGTATTGTATATGATGTGTATTGTATATGATGTGTATTGTATATGATGTGTATTGTATATGATGTGTATTGTATATGATGTGTATTGTATATGATGTGTATTGTATATGATGTGTATTGTATATGATGTGTATTGTATATGATGTGTATTGTATATGATGTGTATTGTATATGATGTGTATTGTATATGATGTGTATTGTATATGATGTGTATTGTATATGATGTGTATTGTATATGATGTGTATTGTATATGATGTGTATTGTATATGATGTGTATTGTATATGATGTGTATTGTATATGATGTGTATTGTATATGATGTGTATTGTATATGATGTGTATTGTATATGATGTGTATTGTATATGATGTGTATTGTATATGATGTGTATTGTATATGATGTGTATTGTATATGATGTGTATTGTATATGATGTGTATTGTATATGATGTGTATTGTATATGATGTGTATTGTATATGATGTGTATTGTATATGATGTGTATTGTATATGATGTGTATTGTATATGATGTGTATTGTATATGATGTGTATTGTATATGATGTGTATTGTATATGATGTGTATTGTATATGATGTGTATTGTATATGATGTGTATTGTATATGATGTGTATTGTATATGATGTGTATTGTATATGATGTGTATTGTATATGATGTGTATTGTATATGATGTGTATTGTATATGATGTGTATTGTATATGATGTGTATTGTATATGATGTGTATTGTATATGATGTGTATTGTATATGATGTGTATTGTATATGATGTGTATTGTATATGATGTGTATTGTATATGATGTGTATTGTATATGATGTGTATTATATATGATGTGTATTATATATGATGTGTATTATATATGATGTGTATTATATATGATGTGTATTATATATGATGTGTATTATATATGATGTGTATTATATATGATGTGTATTATATATGATGTGTATTATATATGATGTGTATTGTATATGATGTGTATTGTATATGATGTGTATTATATATGATGTGTATTATATATGATGTGTATTATATATGATGTGTATTATATATGATGTGAATTATATATGATGTGTATTGTATATGATCATTATTGTACATGATAGAGCAAAATCCTCTCTAAAGACAAATGCATCAGTATTCTATTTAATTCTACCTCAATTACCTGGAATACATGTGCACTGAGACATACATTCATCATGCTCTCTCCAGCATAACATGACTGGTACATATCGTCTTCATATCCTCTTCAGTATCCTCTTAGGTCTGCACAATCACTGCCGCTCGAGAATTGCCTGAATCAGGAACAACAGAATGTGGACTGTTTTATTGAGGCAAACTTTTTTTGTGTGTTTTGATAAACATTTTTCAGGCTTTTTATGTTTTGTGCTATAAAACTTTATATTTGGTCTTTGAGCTGATTTATTTTATAATGGGGTTTTATGCTGTATATTACCATCAGATTATGCAGCACATTACAATCTTCACATTATAAAAAGGACTGGGCTTAGTAACAAACAGACGAGGTAACAACAGGCAAAGTGGTTGTAAATAAGTAAAGAAGGAGGTTGAGGAATGAATAAGTCCTATAAAAAATCTATTAGGATAATTGATAGTCTTAGTATTCAAATAATATCTCTTTTTATTGGATGCAGCTAACTGATCTTATCTATAACATATCTATGGAATATCTATAACATATTTATAACATATCAATAACATATCTATACCATATCAATAACATAGCTATAACATATCTATAACATATTTATAACATATCTATAACATATCTATAACATATCTATAACATATATATGGAATATCTATAACATATCTATAACATATCAATAACATATCTATAACATTTCAATAACATATCTACAACATATCTATAACATGTTTATAACATATCTATAACATGTCTATAACATATCTATAACATAGCTATAACATATCCATAACATATCAATAACATATGAATAACATAGCTATAACATATCTATGGAATATCTATAACATATTTATAACATATCAATAACATATCTATACCATATCAATAACATAGCTATAACATATCTATGGAATATCTATAACATATTTATAACATATCAATAACATATCTATAACAGCTATAACATATCTATGGAATATCTATAACATATTTATAACATATCAATAACATATCTATAACATATCTATAACATATCAATAACATATCTATAACATATCAATAACATAGCTATAACATATCTATAACATAGCTATAACATATCCATAACATATCAATAACATATGAATAACATAGCTATAACATATCTATGGAATATCTATAACATATTTATAACATATCAATAACATATCTATAACATATCTATAATATAGCTATAACATATCCATAACATATCAACAACATAGCTATAACATATCTATGGAATATCTATAACATATTTATAACATATCAATAACATATCTATAACAGCTATAACATATCTATGGAATATCTATAACATATTTATAACATATCAATAACATATCTATAACATATCCATAACATAGCTATAACATATCTATAACATAGCTATAACATATCCATAACATATCAATAACATATGAATAACATAGCTATAACATATCTATGGAATATCTATAACATATTTATAACATATCAATAACATATCTATA
>WWET01007048.1:10898-22615 GCA_011038615.1 Limnodynastes dumerilii | reverse complement strand
CCCCTAGCCCTCCCTCCCCTGCAGCCTGACCCTAACCCTAACCCACACAAATAATTTACTTACCTGTTCCAGGTCCGGCGATAGCAGCGGTGGAGGTCCGGCAGAGGGATATCGCAGATGACGGAGGGATATCGGTAAGTGTGAAAGTGAATGAGTGAAGTATGACGAATAGCATACTCACCCATTCATGAAAAAAAGTGTAAATTGTAAACTATTAGAAAGAGGGACATCCGAAAAGCAGCTTTCAGATGTCCCTTTTTCGGAAATGAGAGTTTCGTACAGGAGATTGTAAATGGTGGCGAGGAGTCCTTGAAATGGGTCATACAGTGAACCCCTTTCCCCCAGCAATGAGGTCTGGGTAACCGCTGTCATCTGCTTCAATGCCCACGGTGACACTAACAGCAGCCTCTATACAGCGCCCGACCGGATCATAAGACCCATCTTCTGGTCGGAGCTGTAGATAGAGAGTCTGCCGGCCTGCACTGATCAGGGGGGTTTCTGGGTACATAGAACCCCCCCTTCATCGTGCATAGATCATATTCTAGGGTCAGTATTAAGTACTTCACCCTATTGGCTTATAATCTCTCACTAAAATAACCTTATTTTAGTTACACGCTTACAACAACTCCACTGATTTTGTTCAAAAAATACACTCTGTATAAAAAAAAAAGCTAAAGGGGCTGCTATTGGACACTTAATTAATTATTTAATTATCTTCCACCTGCTCTACCTGCACATATAGGACTTCCTTCCACTGAGTGTTTGCTGGTCATTAGTAATTGTTATCCTGAGTTCCTGGTGTGTGTATGCTCTCTGACCTGCCTGTTATCATCTAGTGCCTTGTATACCAGCTCTCTTCTGTCTGTATGCATTTATGTTCCCTGAATCCTTGCTGTTAGTTGTTTCCTGTTTTTTGCATATAGCCTGTCCCTGTAGTCTGGACTTCTGTTTGTATTTATGTGCAAACACGTCTTATATTTGTGTATGCATTTAAGCTCTGTGCCCCGGTATCTAGTATTTCCAGTTACTCCTGCTGGTGTTTAATGCTCCCCCTGATCCCTGTTCATATATGTACTCTGTAGTGTTTATAGCTTGTGGTTTATCTAGTCTTGTTACCTGTGTCACTATTATATTGTCATTGTTGCTCCTAGTTTGCTATTTACTATTTTCTGTATTACCGTGTGTGCCCTAATAAACACTGCTGATATCGGGGTAGAGCCAGACCTAAGTTCTACGGGTGTCATATGGATAACACATCCCTTTGTTCGTAATTACGCTGATGGTACGTGCGGTAAGAGTTACGTGGAGTAACATCTGCCTCGCGCATGCACAGTAAATACAAATAGGCGATTTTACGTAAAAAACGCTAGCGTACGTAGCTCTGGATTTGTCCCATCGTCACTCCTGTCTGGTTATTAGTGCTTAGCTACACCAGAGTCTGCCTTCCAGGGGCCGTAACTTGCTGGGTCTATCTTCACCATCAGGGGCCACGCCCTGGGAGAACAGGAACGACCTCACTGAACGATTCCCATCAAGCGTATCTGTTACGCATGCTAAGTGGGTCCGCCCCCAGGAGGCGGAGGCAGATTTGCGCATGGATTTCTGACGGATGATAACAGAACAGACTGATGGGTGATTTACGTATGAAGGGTTCTTAGTTGCGCAGCCTGTCCTATGAGATCGGGCGTCTGTTCTCCACTTTTCTTTGCTACGATGGTTTTGGGGACATATTTTTGTGTATCAACTTAAAACTTTAAATGGGGCATCGGATCACTGCTGTGTTTGTCTACACATAATAGGAGCTTGTGGTAACCCAGGATACAGGCTCTGTGACAAGGAAAGAAGCAGCGGTAATCCCTATCCATGGTGCTGAATCCCTGCACACAGATAATGACTGGACTGACCTATCCCGACGCTCCTGCCTCTCACTGCAGCAGATCTGAGGCTTTTATTCTCTGCTAGAAAAGTTAAAGATCAAACACAAAGACAACTAAGCAATTATCTCAGACACGTTCCATGTGACTCTTTCTCCTGTAATGTATGATACCTGATACTGGGAGTGCTGTCTCCAAATGTTTTGTGATACCAGAGTCCAGCGGCAAGCGTAAATAACAATGCATAATTACTATGCACTCCCCTTGGCAATTCTCTTGGTCGTACTTATTTTTCCTGTTTAACTCTCGCCAAACCCTGCCTTAAATTTTCCAAGCGTAACTGCTGTCAGTCGTAATGGCTGCACGTACTTATGCGCCTCAGCACGCCCATACTGTACGATTTAAATGCGTCCCCCCGCCTCCAAAGCGTAATTATGGGTGTCAAATGTCTGGCACGCTCCTTCGTCCGTAGTTACGCTGATGATGGCAGGCTCGTAAGTACGTTCAGAGTTTCTGGTCGTAACATCTGCCGCGCATGCGCAGACCATGCAAAACTATGACGAGCGGAAATACACTTGCGATCGTAGCTCTGGATTCGGCCAATGTCCTTTGGATTGCGAACAATTACGGTACGCAACATACGAGCGCACAACAGC
Source organism: Limnodynastes dumerilii (assembly GCA_011038615.1). Lineage (NCBI taxonomy): Eukaryota > Metazoa > Chordata > Amphibia > Anura > Limnodynastidae > Limnodynastes > Limnodynastes dumerilii. The sequence continues at coordinate 20,085 of WWET01007048.1, read as the reverse complement.
AAAGATCGAAGGAACTTCCGTGGCCAAATACGTTGTGCAAGAAAAGAGTTGTAACCTCTCAGAAAATGTTATGAAGAGGGGGCCGGATCTAGACTTAAGGTCTCTTTACGTGCGCAAGTGTACCCTAGTTACTCACTGCTGTGGATTATGCCCCTCCCCCTGGCACTAGGGCTGGCCCTGTCTATAGGCAGTATAAGTGAGTCGTCTAGAGCAGTGCTGGTCTTCAGTCAGCTGCCGTCCAGGCTCTCAGTGCTTCCATCAGGGAGGAGACAGCCGGGGACTCTTGTCCCAGGCCTGCAGCTGATGGGGGCCTGCCATCATTACAGGGCCAATGTACAGGGAAGAATGCCAGATAGTAACGCAAGCCCTGCCAACGTGATGTCACCCCACTGGTGTGTCCAGGGCCCCACAAATTTTGAACACAGCCCTGCAGGCACCATTGTACCTCCACTGTGACCCTCTAATATCAGAGTTGATTTTCTGATAAGGAGCACCAACCAAATATTGCTTAGGACAGCGAATTAGCTCCTTGCACGTACATAAACTGAGCTGACTTACGTGTTCAGAACCCTTCCCCTAATTCTAACCTTAACCCTCCCTTCACCCCAGCCTGACCCTAACCCTCCCTTCCCTGCATCCTGATTCTAACCCTCCATCTCCCACAGCCTGACCCTAACCCTCCCTTCCCCTGAAGCCTGACCCTAATCCTCCCTCCCCTGAAGCCTGACCCTAATCCTGGAGAGTTTACTCACCTTTCCCGTGGTCCAGGTCCTGCGGTAGCATTTCCGAAACGGAATGGGTGAGTATGCCTATCGGAAAAAAAACAAAACAAATTCTAAACTAAAGGGGTATTTGAAATAGGGACATCCGAAAAGGAACTTTCGGATGTCCCTATTTTGGAAATCAGACATTCTAACCGGGAACTGCAACTGGAAAATCACACAGAGAAACCTCATGTCAGCTGGAGAACCCACACCTCCGGATAAGTCCAATAAGTCAAGCAGGAGTCACAGTTCATTTTTCATTTCCCCCATTTTTCGTACAGTCAGATCTGCTTTTCCGTTCTGCGCATCTTTACTACCGATTGGAACATATTTTTCCGTATCCAGACTTAAGAGCAGTGGACTGGATCATGGAAGCGACTGTTTTCCACACTCAGAGATCAGAAAACGGTCGCATATTTTTGCGTATACACATGCGCACATCACAGATCTGACTCCTCCGGATTCACGCTTCCAAACTGGAAATGTTTCTGTGGGCTTTCCAGTGGCGTGACCGGGAATTACCATCTGCGATTTGGAATGGGGTTATCAGTAAATTATACAGTGAAGATACTAAGCCCCTTCTGCTGTATCCAAAGAGGACGACGTGGAAATCTTATGGCAGGGGTCAAGGATCGTAAGTCCGTGCATGTGAGGTGAGTGGCTTGATCCAGCGGGATCCAGAATCAGATCACCACTACCCTCATAGCTCTAATGCAAGTCTCAGTCTGATCTAGTGACACTTCAAACTGCATCCAGCAGGGGGCCGTGTTGCAATTGCAGGTGGGCGTGGTCTTGGAATTACTTACCACCCCTTACTATACCAAATAATACCTTATTAATAACTAATTAGTTGTAAAATGTATCACTTATAGAAAAAAAATCTACTATCTCATAAGAGACTCTTTGGACCAGATTTACTAAGCTGCAGGTTTGGTAAAGTGGAGATGTTGCCAATAGAAACCAATCACATTCTAGCTCTCACTTTTATTTCATACTAGAGAATGTCAGCTGGAATCTGATTGGTTGCTATGGGCAACATCTCCACTTTTACAAACCTGCAGCTTAGTAAATCTGGCCCTTTAAGTGACGCACACTATCACAATAGGAAATTAAGAGAAGCGCATACTAAAAGACACCATAAAAACATCTTATAATTTGTTATATAAAAATGGAATATTACAATTTTTAAATGACAAATTAAAATACGTATTTTGTGGCATCTATTAGTAGGCGGTTTTATAGTTCTCGCATTGTGATGGTTTGCGTTACATAAGGAGTCTCTTTCTGGCTTCTTTTCTTTGCTTTTCCTTACGTTTGATATTAGGGCCTGATCCTGAATTAGTAATGACGCCACGTTGGGCGAGCTGCTTGCGGAGGTCGGGAGATGTTATGCCACGAATCTCCTGGTTTCCCGAACTTAGTTATGTACACAAGGGGATCCGTCCAATGGGCTGTCACTCCTCAATACTCCTGCTTAATCCCTGCAAGGAGAGAGAGATACGCGGCGGTATGAGCTGACACATGGATCAGACGCAGGTCGGTATCCAGAACTCCCTATGTGAGAGGACTTACGGAAAGCGCATGGAGGTCTGCATTAAACCCTCTGACTCTTTTGACATCACCCAAAATTATTACCGTATCCGTCAGAGATGGAAGGTGGCAGACTCAGGCCTCATAGCGAGAAGGTGGCACCTATATCTGCATGGGCGGGATTAGGAGATGGCAGATGGGACAGCTAACTGGTAGAAGCTGTCAGAGGTTCATAGCTTAAAACAGCAGTTATCGCTTCATCTATGAGTGTATGTATGTATAGCTCCATGTATGAGTGCATGTATAGCTCCATGTATGAGTGTATGTGTAGCTCCATGTATGACTGTATGTATGTATAGCTCCATGTATGAGTGTATGTATAGCTACATGTATGAGTGTATGTATGTGTAGCTCCATGTCTGAGTGTATGTATGTATAGTACTGTAGTGCTCATACATGGAGTACATGGAGTGCCAGGCTTTGTATTAAGATGTCAATCTCAGGCAGTTTGCTTACAATGCAGGGGGTGCAGCTGCCCCAGGTCCCCCTCTACCATGGCCCCATAGCAGCTGCCCCCCTGTAATTACAGCCCTGGTGTCCATTAGATATCTGTAAGTCGATTAGACTGCTCTTTATTTAGTTTTAAATGCATTACTTGTAATACCTTGTGACCCACAAGTTACTTCAGTGTGTTCTGTTCCAAAAAATAAGTAACCTTTTCAGTGTGTTGTTAATCCGCTGGTTACCTATCACCCACATCCTGCAGCAAAACATTTCTAGAAGTCCAAATGAATTGAGCCACAACCCGTTCCACAGTCTGTTAATGTTTCTAATCCGACCCACCAGAAAAACACATTGTTCTCAGATATTATAACTTGTAACCCGGGGTTATTGGCTCCTTTATGACATTAGCATTAGCTTTCACAGGAGCGTGGAAGAATCCGGGGCTGTTAGCGTCCACTGATTGCAGTATGAACCTGCGGACACATTTCTCACTGTTAATCCTCCGGGGGGTGAGGGACTGTTTACACACAGCATGAAATACCTGGAATCCCTGGAAACTCTCCAGAGCCCGGGCTGGACTTCACATTCCGAGCAAAGTACAAGCACAGAGAGGCAGCAGAGAGAAAACGGCGTCCGGTATACAGGCATCACCAAAGTGCCGTTCATGTTGTTTTTACTCTGTGGGACTGATACGGATCAGGTATGCCCTGATGGTGTAGGGATTTTGCACTGTGCATGATCAGATCAGATTTACGCACAATGGACCGTATTCAGACTTCCGTCGGCGATCGGGCCGCAAATATACACAACTAAGTGGCAGGTCAGAGCAGGTTACACCCACCAGAATAAACAGTCACTCCCCTCGCAACCTCCGGCCGGACCTAAACTTCCACCTCCATATACTTGCCCTATCTGGCTGCACTCACTTCCGACCCTATGTGTATTAGTTGCGTATATTACCGGCCCTAACTCTGTAAGCGCGCCCACTTTCCCTCATCTCAATGCCTCCCCCCGCCCATTTCTATGCAAATCCTTAGGTGCGTATATTTCCGCCGCAATTAGGGTCGCATTATTCTCCGCCCGATTCACAAGTCCGACCCTTAGGCATTTCCGACCTTAACTTCAACGTAGACGGCGTATCACTATTACTACGCATGCGCAGTTGCTGCAAAATTGATCTGATCCTAAATATACGCACGGAACTTTCGTTAATTTCGGATCTCTGAATACGGTCCAATGGGCCTAATCCAGAGCTACGCTGGCCCCGCCAGTGTAGCTCTGGTGCACTCCCCCTGTGTGTGCGTAGTTGCACACAGTTATGCTGGCTGAAGGCCACCCTAACCTCAGCCGGTGTAACTCACACAGGTGCATAACACACTAAACTCAGCCCTCCCGTCCTAATTACCCTACCTCCCCCCGCCCAGCTTCCGTAACTACAGCTTAGTTACGGAGCTTCCCGCCCCTTCATCCGTAACTATGCTGTAACTACGGACACCAGATCCAAGGCTCACATTTCTGCCATTCTTACGCCGATACATACACTCATACAGGGAGCTATACATAGACACACTCCTACATACCTCTGGATCAGGACCAATGACATGCTATCTAGAGTCATTCACGGAACGCTTGCGTTCTAAAGGGCGTTTCATTGAAAGGGAAGGGGTGGAGAGTCAATGTGTAGTATGGTCATGTTCCAGGACTACGGTCCCAGGGCCCACAGCTGATGGGGCCCGCCATCATTACAGCAGGGTTTCCGACTTTTAACAGTTTCCCCCCTGGAGATCCCGGAGGGAAGTCATAGATGCATGCAGGAGGCGGGGCCTAATGACACAATTTATGCAAAACGTGTCATTAAGCTCTGCCTCTCAACTAATAATTACCCTTTTAAGCTTTAATAGGGATCGGGGTGGGGCTTGATGGCCCAATTGCGTCATCAAGTCCCTCCCTGTCCCTAGAATCACTAGTATACTAGTGTTGGCAGGCAGGGCGGCAGGACTTGAGGCCGTGGTTTCCTTGTGGGAGATTTGCTGGCTCTCCCGGGATACCGGGAGAGCTGCCCAAATTTTGTGAGTCTCCCGGACATTCCGGGAGAGTCGGCAACCCAGCATTACAGGGCCAATGCGCAGGGAAGAATTTCTTCGTCTATGTGATGTCGCTGATGATGTCGCATAGGAGTCGGAGCCCCACAAATCTGAAGGTGGCCCTGGCAAGACCTCCCGAGGCTGCCCTGGCAGGCCTATGTCTACTTATCCAACTACGCACGGTCTTTAAAGACCCTCATATTCAGTCTACATACGTAAGCGGTGCGTAGATTGCGCAGTAGGTTCATTCTTAAATAACCGCGCTTAAGAAGCCGGAGCTTCTTAAGTGTGAATTCGGTCCTGTGTGCTCAGCCTTTGGCGAGTAAGATTTACAATATCGGCAAGTCATTTTTCTGCGCTATTCACGAATGAACGTCAATATTTAATCCAGCACTTACAGCGTATATTGAAAGCGCCGTCCATCTCACATATATGAGGCTTCCTCCTGCTTCAGTCAGCAAGACGCGATTTCTCCGTCACACACACTTACTGCTGCCAAAGGCTGGCTCTCTCATTATACGGAGAATGCTTAAGCAGACACTACATTCGCTGGCAGGGGAATCGGAATTAGGGTCAAATGACACTTAATGCTGCCGGTTAATTGATTTTTATTCGCAGTTGCGGCTGAAGAATGGTTGGGAGCCGGACGCGGCCTTTCCGTGAAATAAGAATGAATATTCAGTTTACACAACATCTGCTCTGAACTATATGGAGAGAAAGTGTGTGAGAGACACAAGAGCTTGCAAAACCAGGAGACTAATGACCTCACTGCTCCCAACATCTGCCATCCAGATTTAGGGTCAGATTTACTAAGCTGTGGGTTTGGTAAAGTGGAGATGTTGCCCATAGCAACCAATCAGATTATAGCTGACATTCTCTAGTATGTAAAAAATAAAGTGAGAGCTAGAATCTGATTGGTTGCTATGCTATAGGCAACATCTCCACTTTTTCAGACCCGCAGCTTAGTAAATCTGGCCCTTAGACATCCTGTCAGAGGCGGAAGGTGACAGACTTAGGCACCATAGCAAGGAGGCGGAGCCTGAGTCGTGATGAACGGGACTGGGCGGAGTCAGGTAAGACTGAGGGCGGAGCTGAAATGGGCCACTCCTTAATAGAAGCTGCCAGAGGCAGACAGCTTAAAACAGCGCTCGGCGCTCCAAGAATGAGTGCTGTTTCCGTAATGTTGCAGACAAGGGCGCAGAGAGGTATCCAGAAAGGGCATTTCCCCCTCCTCCTGCAATTGGCACATGTGTCAGTAGGCACCTTCTTATTATATATTTCTATCAGGATATTTGGGAGGGGCTTACAAAGGTGGGCAGAGTTTCATGACTTCATGTCATGTCCTGTTTGTACCACCATAACATTTTACAGTGATTAACCTCTTGGCGTCCATCTAAGTAAATGAGATTGGATCACATGATTCATGTTTTCCTAGTGTCCCATCTGCCGGCTTGCAAAAGAGGTGGAGCTTAATCAAAATGGCTGAAGTTTTGACCTAATATGGTCATTTAGGGGGAAGTCTGGGCAGTTCACGGGGCAGGGTTAATTTTGTTATCACTTTGTCATCTGGGTAACATGGGAGGTACAGAAGGCACTGAAGCTTCTGGATGTCCTATGAATTAAGCTGGCCACACTCTGATTTGCCCAGCTCTTAACCATAGTTGCTGATTAGAAATGATCAGGAGACTCCTGAATTTCAGGCATTGCTCACGGACACCTGGTAGAGTCGGCAAGTCACCCTGATATGGGCCTGAGGCAAATGATTTAATGCAGGTCAATGCCTCAAGCTCGGAGTGTTACTAATACCCCTTTTGGAGGTGAACTGAAAGGTACCGGGGTTTTTCTCGTGTCTGGTGGTGATGTAAAAGGTGCTGACCTGAGTTTTTCAAGCTCAGTTAATACACCTGATTGGAGGGATTTGTTTACTGTTGCTATGCAACAGTAAACTAGTCCCTCCTCGGGAGCCACGCGTAGCCCGTTCACAATGTCAGGGCAGACCTGGGACCCAGAATCCCCTTGGTCTGCCCTGGAGTTTTTCAGGCACCCACCCGGGTTTATTTAAAAAAATTTTTAGCCGAAAAACCCCGGAATCTGAAAGTAGTGTAAGAATGGGCGTGGCTTGATGTAATAAGTATGGTCCCATGCTTAGTAACCCTATGAATGCCAGTTCTGATTAGGCGGGGGTGGGGCTTCAGGTCTAAGGAGATATAAGAAGTCTTAAACTATGGACAAGACCATTGGCAAATTGTCTGCTTTGCGTGTGGAGCATGTGCATGAATTCGAGCAGAGATTGGAGCCAATTCCTTACAATCCAGCAATCCATATTTTGATACTTCCAACTGGTTTGTAGTGGGCGGGGTCTAGTAGTAATATGTACAGTAAGGGAGGGACTTTGGATCCGTAGCCATTTTAAGTGGAGACAGTTTGTAAATATTAATGTGAGGGGAAGGTCTCCGTGCAAGCAATGGGCGTGGTCACACAAACGCTGTCACGGATACATGGATATAGCGGGGAAATCCATGCTGGCGCTACTTTCAGGATCCAGTCCATAGAGCTTGAATAGCTCTGAACATCGTGTAGTGACCATGCCGCCCAATAATTGGTCCTACCCCCCTTATCTCACGCAGACTGGACGATCCAATCAGGGGAGAGCTTTTAGTACTGTTTTGTCAGGCCTTGCCGTAAATTGCGCGATCACTGGCCTAATGATCCCACAATTGGCCCCATCCAGAGACCAGCGTAAATAAGCCTTTGTGGCGTTGGGTCCACAAGAAAACGTAAAACGCACGCAACGGGACCTCCAGATAGGATGTAATGTACGGGACCGCGCACTGCTGCGTTTCGCAAGAGCATTGTAGTGTTAAACGAAATAACAAGGTGTTCAAACACTTCCATTACATTAAAGACTCACTAAAGCAATGAAAAAAGGTTTTATTAAAAATAAATAAATAAAATGGCTCTTTTTAATATACCATTTCATTAGAAATAGATTACAACATTTACTCCAGCAGCGATTTCATGACTGTAGATGTGTGTTTACAGCTTGAAATTGTTTCACAAGTGGCCGAACAAAGCTCATTCCCTGTGTGGCCCCCGGACACGAACTGTGTCAGGTGCCAATATTTCAACATAAACAGTCCTTAGTTACATGACGTTACTCACGTCTGCGTTCTGGATTGGGGACCGGATTCAGAGATCCGTTTTTTAAAAGTACGTAATTATAAGCACGCACATAGCAAGGAGACACCCACCAACAGCCCCGACACTCCCCTCTCCCGGACGTGCTGTCGGGAAGTTACGAGTCCATAGACCACTCTGTTCTTTACATGTGTAGTTACGAGCGTATATGTGCGATTCTTTATAACCACGCCTCCAAGCGTTTAATGAGTCCCCCCACCCACTTTTATGTAAATAAATAAATAAATAAATTATGTAAATCCACGTGCGTATTTTTACGTCGGAGATGCATGCGTATGTACCCAAGTGCGATTCACATGTACGTCCGTTAGGCACTTACTACTTAGGGGCCTGATCCATAACTACGCGTCGAAGCGAATTTACGCGTGGCGGACACGTAAAATCACTGTTTAGAACGCACTCTGCATGCGCACCATAGAAAATACGCTCAGTAACGTAGCGTAATTGTGAACGTATGGGCCATTCACGTATGTGTCACGTAAATACTTACGTGTGGGCGTGCCAAATTTACGTTACTCGAAATTACGTCTGAAATACGTGAAGTAGGCGGGGGGTGGTATTTAAAGTGTACAGTATGGGCGTGCTTAGCTGCGTAAATTCGTCTAGCCCATACGTACGCGTGCGTATGACAGCGGTTACGTGTGAAAAAGTTAAGGTAGGGTTTGGGAAGCGTATCTTCACAAAATACGTCCGTGCAAGGGGTGTGCCGAGGGGAGTGTAGCAAACTTACGTGCATGAAAATACGCTCCGCGAATAAACGTACGGCACACGAAGTTCTGGATCCGGCCCTTAGGTATGTAAATAAAGTTACTACGCATGCGCAGTCGTTCCGATCCTTAAAATACACACACAAATCCTCGTGAATACAGCCCTGGATCTGGTGCACTTGTTTGAGCACACCCATACTGCACTAATCCTCACCCTAACCCCGCCCTATTACCCTAACCTTAACCCCAGGGTTGCCGACTTTTTAGAGCTTCCCTCCAGGAGGACCCAGAGGGAAACCACGGATTTTTGCAAGGAGGCGGGGTTTAATGACACGATTTATGCGAATTGCGTCATTAAGCCCCGCCCCCTGTCAATCACTCCTGTAATCTCCAGCGGTTC
>WWET01007045.1:47024-57674 GCA_011038615.1 Limnodynastes dumerilii | reverse complement strand
ATCGCGGCCTCTTTGCTGAGACCTACGGCTTTACCTGACTTGCGAGATTACGGTCTAGTGCGCTCAGACGCGATCCAGACTCACGCAAAATGGGCATTTCTGCTCGCAAAGATACGCATTTTGCGCTTTTGCACAGGGTCCAGTGCTAGAGGTGTACTGATGGCGAGGAGGGACGCAGCGAATACAAGGGGAAAGTATGTATTATGTACAGTGAGGGCGTGCGGCGGTATGGAAGGGTTTTTAGATCTTGAGTCCGTGCGGGAGAGAGTAGCGGCCAACCCTCGACCCTGCAGAAGGCTGGGGACCTTCCATCACCTATGTCACACCCTTGCGTTAGGATGTGACGCTTCGAACGCATTACAAAGGGCTAGAAATGGCCGCCGGTGTATCGTGCACGGGTTCAAGTATTTCCACAGACAGGAAGAAGAAGTTCATTTTATTCCTGTTTTTATTAAAAATGCTAAATATTGTTTGCTATTAATTTGTGACATTGACGATCTCGCAATAATCTTACCCCACACACAGTCACCGTTACACTGTATGACACTACGTGATTGCAATTTAAAGAACATCGCTAAGTGGGATCGGACGCAGCCCGTGCGGCTTTCTACGGACACGTGCGCTGTGATATGATTTACGTTTGCCCCTTAGATTAGGTCCAAGGTCAACTCTAAATGACCGGGTAATAATCAATCCGTTCAGGAGTTATATTTTTGTAAGAAAAAGCTAATTTTTCTCCCTGCATGTGAAAAATGTTCACTCGCTTGCAGCCCTGATATTGCAATTTAGGGCCCGAAAGGAGTAAGGGGCCCGAGGCAGCTGCTTCCCCTGCAATGTAAGCAAGAAGTCAGAGACTGACAGCTTAAAACAGCGCTCGACACTCCAGGTTTGAGTGCTGAGCGCTATCGTGCTCAGCACTCATACCTGGAGTGCTGAGCGCTGTTTTAAGCTGTCAGCCTCTGACAACTACTATAAGGCACCGCTCAGCTCCACCCCCTTAATAACTGTGAAATAAGAAATATCAGTTATTGTTATTATTATTATTATTATCATTATTATAACTTATGGGGAAAATGTCAGCCTTTATTTTTATTTCCTCCATCATTCTGCATCCAATACTCAGAATATGACATATATTTAATACATTGATTCATTGTCTGAGCTGTTTATTCCTTGATTCCATGCATCTGTTTCTTATGGGGGTGTAGTAGCATCTGGCAGCCTGCAGGTGTCACTGTTGTTATGGCAATATGCAGTTAGTGTAATGTATAGACAGAGATATATAAAAGATAGTGTTATACGTGTATATGCATGATTTTTACATGATATAATATAATAAATGAATTAGCATGAAGTAAATAAACCTTTAAATAGAAGCTTCCAGCTAAATTATTGTTATAGATTATATTATTATCTGGTTGTCTTTGAGTTTACAGACAAATGATTTTTGTGAATAGGAAAATAAATAGGTTCTATAAAGGGAATAATGTGTTCTGTCCAGTTCCTGAAAAATTTAACTATTTTGCTTTAAGGCTGGACCCCTTACAAGGTTTCAGAGTTAATTCTGCTCCTGTAATGTCTTTGGAAGGGGTCCGGTCCCATCTGCTGTGTTCCGGGTGCCTATAGCACCTGCGTTTATTATCTTAGCGCCCTTCCATCCTCCGGCACCTGCCTCTGTCATGTGATCTGTACCCCAGCTGCAGTGCAGAGGGGGGTAACGCAGCCTAAGAGAGCATCAAACAAGATGCTCAGACCCCCCCAGAGAGGTTCATAACGCAGGCATCAGGCCACAGAGCCACGACAAGTTCAGGCCACGGAGACACGACAAGTTCAGGCCACGGAGACCTCCCCATCAGCCCTAAGGAAACGCAGAATCAGAGCAAGCAGAGACAGCGCTGTTGGAGAATGAAAGTGCGCGGCGAATCCAGTCACACGGTATAAAAACACGTCTCTCCGGAGACTGCGGGATCCCTGGCAATATTGCGTCATTCACAGCAGCCAGAAAATTACTAGCGCACAAAAGCCATCCAGAGGAGATGATTTACTGACATGTGAAAAGTGAAGCGGTTGCCCAGAGCAACCAGACTGCAGCTTCAATCTGGTGCATCCTAAAGGGAAGGGTAGAATCTGGTGGGTCGTTACGGGCAACATCGGCGCGGGTTCTATTTGGATCACACCCAGATGGCATGTTGTAACACTTGTGTACGATGCATGCAATAGGTTAGATCGCTAGAGATCGCGGCCTCTTTGCTGAGACCTACGGCTTTATCTGACTTGCGAGATTACGGTCTAGTGCGCTCAGACGCGATCCAGACTCACGCAAAACGGTCATTTGCAAAGATGCGCATTTTGCGCTTTTGCACAAGACACACCCTTTATCCTCAGGGTCCAGTGCTGGAGGTGTACAGATGGCGAGGAGGGACGCAGCGAATACGAGGGGACAGTATGTATTATGTACGGTGATGGCGTGCGGAGGTACGGAAGGGTTTTCAGATCTTGAGTCCGTGCGGGAGAGAGTAGCGGCCAGCCCTCGACCCTGCAGAAAGTGCTGTGAAAGTGACATTGCATGGGGCGAAACGCAAGCAAATTAACATAAGTGACAACGCATTTCACCATATCCCAAGCAGTCATCTTGAATTCTGTGTCATTTGCGGCAGAAAAGACTAAACTACGTTATAAATGGGTTATTAGAAGTGTTTTCTATAGAATTCAATTTTTTTTCCCCCCGTAACAAAATAATTGGAAATATAAACATCTCCAGAGCTTTATAAACATATGTTTCCACTTTATAATTGGTGTCTCATCGTCCTGTGTCTGCGTGGTTGGCGGTGATTGGCTCCTGGTTTCATTCCAAATCATCTAGTAGCCTTTTACACCTTCAGATTATGTCTATGCACCGTGAGGGTCGGATACCTGGTATCCGACAGTGTAACCGTTGTTTTCTTTGAGCCGGTGCTGCCTATTGTCGGCTTTGGCCAAGCACTTGTTGATGATCGCTCACATCTTCCTTCCTGCGGTTGCACATTCTGCCCGTTTGGCTGTCCCTCTATAGTAAACAGCCCCCGCTGGGCTACAGCTTTCAATGCAGATGGCCGCCAGGCAGCCAAGAACAGAGGAGTCTCCGTCCCGTATTACATTACTCGTCTTTGATCCTTAAGAAAACAGCTGATAATACGGCCGCGTCCCAGGTCTTGCACAAATATTTTTCTATGACAAGTCTCTCTCGCGTGATTCATGCAATCACCGCAAACAAAACATCTCTCCGAAAAGCGATTTTTACTCCGGAAATTTCCGAGACTTTAACACGGTGGAAAATTCCGGGTTGTAACTTTTGCACCAAATCCAGACTCCCAACAAAGGGGACGTCTCCCTGTTTATAAACGTCAACGTTCACAATATGCGCAAAGCCAGGACCTAACTTATCCTTTACAGCTTGTCAAATGGCGGCAGTGCAAACGTCCGAGATGGCGCACTTCAGAGACTGTCGGATTGGAGGTCGCCATGTTTTCCGATTGAGTAGGGGGAATGGAACGCACACCCGGAACGCAAGAGCGGCTGAAATCTGATGCCTGCGCAACAAGGCGAGAACTGGAACAGGGGGGGGTTGATTTGCACAGACGCCAAGGGCCAGATTTACTAAGCTGCAGGTTTGGAAAAGTGGAGATGTTGCCCATAGCAACCAATCAGATGCTAGCTCTCACTTTCCTGTTACATACTAGAGTGTCAGCTGGAATCTGATTGGTTGCTATGGGCAACAACTTCACTTTTACAAACCCGCAGCTTAGTAAATATGGCCCCCAGTGTTGGACTATCAGCCAATGTGCAGTAAGGCCATGGTCCCGCAAAGCAGCTCGATCATTACATTGGCGTATGCGTAGTTTACAGAAAAACTTGAGCCGGATCCACGCCATATCCAGACGTTCTGCAGGTGAAAAGAGGCCACTCCCCTCACACGTAAGGAATTCCCCGCCCTTAAAACTTCATATAGGGAAGGCTCGCAAGTCTGACACGCTGAAAGGCGATTAGCGTGCGATAACGATACTGTGCACATCTCCCACTTAGCGCACAAGCCGCCCACATCCCGTCCTGCAGTCGCCAGCGGCACGTGCGCATGATCAGTCAGAAAAGGACGCTTTTTGTGGAAGTTGGAATCCAGTGCGATCAGTTATTTAATTTAGGAGCATTTTTAGGAAATTCTTAATTAAGTCTAAATATGCGCAAAAACCATAAATATTTCCGTTGAAGCGAACAAACCCGTCTGGGATAGAGATCATACCTGCATCGCGCTACGCTGTTAAGCAGCCGTCTGCAAACGACCGCTATTGCGCACGTATCTGGATTGTACTCAAACCTCCCGCTACCAACGTGCAATAATGCGGACTTTCGATGGCGAATCCTGCACGCCACCATAGCTCAGGGATTCGGTCATTTTACTGGTAATTAATGATCCGCGCTACACGTACGAAGCAGGACCAGAACCGTGGATATCGTCCACCCGCGGCCCACTCCCTGGCGGCACGGTCTCAGACCCTCCATGTAAAACACTTGGCACATTATATTTCTGAATATTCAGGTGAAACATAAAAGCCGCCTTTGTTTCCACCCCGACAATTCTAAGATGGCGTCGCACCCCGCAGCCTCCGGTATTTATCCATCGCCGGTGGGATTATCTTGTGTAAATCATTCGTCCTTTGTATAATTCATAGAGAATATTTTCCATTCAGTATCTGCCAATAGCTCCCCCTCGGCAATGGTCCAGGAGAAATGAGTCACATCTACAAACAGCTCCAGGGATAATAGATAGATTAACGCTCTCGGCTATTGTGTTATTGGATTCCGATAAGAGCCTGGTGTAAAGGGATTGATCGTTACTCGCTGCGACGCTCCGGAGATTACCTACAGTCTGATGGAGTCCAGAGGAAACGTATTATTTAAGCAGTGGAAGAATACGGACGGTATGAAGAGCTTGGGCATCGGTGAAAGGGGTTTCATTCACCGTTATCGGTTTACGTCTGGTCTGGGGGCGGAAGACTCACCCCATAAGAAGGAGGCGGGGCAGAGTCTGTATGGGCGTGACTGGGGTCGTAACCGCTGCCTGATAGAAGCAGACAGAGGCTGACAGCTTGAAACAGCACGCAGTGTTCCATGTATGGCAGCTTGCTTACAGTGCAGGGAGGGCAGCTTCCACGGGCCCATCTCTCCTCCGGGTCCCGTATCAGGCCCAACCCTTTCACCCCCTGTAGTTACGCCCCTGCGTCTGGTTTACTCTGGAGGGGAATTGTTGTCTTATAGTAGGCAGATAAGAGCCGGATCCCTGTGATAACACATCGGAGCCGTTGTCTTGGACGTTGTCCTAATCCATAACTCCATGAGCCAGATTTACTAAGATGTGGGTTTGGAAAAGTGGAGATGTTGCCAATAGCAACCCATCAGATGCTGGCTGACATTCTCTGTACGTAATAGGAAAGTGAGAGCTAGAATCTGATTTGGTTGCTATGGGCAACATCTCCACTTTTCCAAACCCACATCTTAGTAAATCTGGCTCATGGAGTTATGGATTAGGACAACGTCCAAGACAACGGCTCCGATGTGTTATCACAGGGATCCGGCTCTTATCTGCCTACTATAAGACAACAATTCCCCTCCAGAGTAAACCAGACGCAGGGGCGTAACTACAGGGGGTGAAAGGGTTGGGCCTGATACGGGACCCGGAGGAGAGATGGGCCCGTGGAAGCTGCCCTCCCTGCACTGTAAGCAAGCTGCCATACGATGACCGCTTAAAGCAGCGCTCGCCACTACACGCTTGAGTGCTGAGCGCTGTATATAAATACACTGGAAGCTGCATGCTGCTCACATTGCATTTATAGACATCGCTCAGCACTCATACATGGAGCACCGAGCACTGTTTTAAGCTGACATTCTCTAGTATGTAATAGGAAAGTGAGAGCTAGAATCTGATTTGGTTGCTATGGGCAACATCTCCACTTTTGCAAACCAGCAGCTTAGTAAATCTGACCCCATAACTTTTTGAACAGAAGAATGGGGCAGTGTTGGACCTCGGGTCAGTATTCCACGATCCCTCAAAAGAGTATCGTGTGTTCCCAAAGCCCCAAAGACATTCGACTACAAACGCCAATTTAAAGCCACTTGTGACGAGCAGAAATGAGATAAATATCTGGGGCACCGTTTGAGGGCGGTTATGCTGCGCGGTCCCCGGTGGCCATCTCAAGACGCACGTTTTTTTCAGTGGTAACAGTGGATTATTATCTGCAGACACATTGATTGGCCGGGTGATCTGTCATGGCGGCCAGCGTCACAGTTGCTAAGCAGCCGGGAAACGCAGTTTAGTAACGCACTGTTGGCACAAATTTGTTTGTATGGTCACGGCAGCAGGAACAAGCTCCAATAGTATACAGGGGCCGAGCCGTAGATTAGCCGGTTCCACAATTATCAGCACGCACAAGACAGAGAACGTCTCTTGTCCTGAGAGCTTACACTCTAGAGGGTGTGAGAGATGCTGAGACACAAGACGTGTGGTGTGTGTGTTATAAAGAAATCAGCACCAAGTTATTCAGAGGAAAACACGAATCCGGAGCAATTATCCAATTTACCGGCGTTATTCTGGGCACAACTGAAAGGGAAACAGACAGGGCAGGAAAATAACGAGGCTTTTGTCAGTCCGCAAACCAAACTGGCATCAGAAGGGAACAGATGGGCTCATCAACCGCTCTGGAGTGCAGAATGGTCATACACAATTCTCAGCTCTCCTAGTGTTGTGAAACTACAACCCCCAGCAGGCTCCAGCAGTGTAGTCATAGCGACTTTCCCAACACCTGGGGACCCACAGACTGCCAATGCCTGGCAAGGGGCACATGGACAGGACCGGTCCCCGGGGGTGGGGAGTTGGCATCAGCTGAAAGTACCGATAGTTATATAAAAAGCAAAAACACATAAAAAAAATTACATTTTAATCAAGGAAAAAAAACAAAGAATTTTTGAATGACGTTCAGCCATTACTTTCATTTTGAATCATTAAACTTTATTTATCCAAGATTACATAAACAGAAAATAGCGTATAAATCCATGCACACAAAACCATCAAATATGTTTTATTATTACAATTCTACATTGCAAATAAGTCGTTCACATTTTATTTCAAAATTTAGATTAAAATATGTAAGTTATTTATCTATTATATTATTTTTTTTTAAAAGATGCCCCCCCCCCGGAGATGGCATCAGATTTGCCCCAGGCGTGTTTTCAGCAGCTATGGAGGGCGAGGTTTGATTGCACCGTTTCCACTGTGACTGGAGAGCTTGCGGAGCGACGATAAAATAAAAAAATACGCTTTTGATATCGGTTATTAATCATTTCATCAGCTATCGCTCAGTGGCGGGAAAGATACGAGAAGCTCAGACGCCGTCATCATACATCCCGCTGTCAGGCAGTTTAGGGAAATCGCGGAAACGTCTTGTTCCAATCGCAATGGAGGTAACCCTGTAACCATCAGAGAGCTTGGCTTTCAATCTTAATGATGGCGTACGTCAGGCTTATTGTATGAACTGCAGGGACTAGAAAGTGGAAAACGCAGGTAGAGACTGCGATCACTGAGAACACGCAATTGTGCGCAATGGCCAAGCTGCGGTTATGGTGCATTCAGGTCTTATACCCGTGTGATTGAGCCAGTATTGGCGAGCCCAGGCAATTATCAGCACTCCAGGGCCCAGAGCGACTAAGCTGCGGCTGTTGCCCATAGCAACCAATCAGATGCTAGCTGACATTTTCTAGTATGTGACATTAAAGAGAGAGCTAGAATCTGATTGGTTGCTATGAGCAACATCTCCACTTTTCCAAACACGCAGCTTAGTAAATCTGGTCCCTGGTGTTGCAAGACTCCCAGAGCGTAGGGATAGTGGTTACCTGGCACAGCATGCTGGGACTTGTAGTGCCTGGGTTAGACTAATGAAAGCAAGTTTCTGAACTCCACAGTGCACTGATGGGCAGAAGCTGGTCCTTGTAGTGCTTGCTTGATTGTTTTGGGGTATTCATGAACCATATGCCCCAGGGAACGCTCACTTATCTCCTCAGTCACACCCCTGATCTATGTCTGTATACCCCCTATACTGTAATCTAAGAGGAAACGCCCTATTGCCACCTCAGCTCCGTTTTATGTCTGGATGGGTACAGAGAGCGGGAACGCCCACATATCACCTTAACCACACCCCTCTGTCTTATGTCAGGATGGGTAGCCAGAGAAAGGAAATGCCCACGTCACCTTAACCACGCCCCTCTGTCTTATGTCTGGATTGGTACAGAGAGAGAGAGGGAACACCCATATGTCACCTTAACCATGCCCCTCTGTCTTATGTCTGGATGAGTAGCCAGAGAAAGGGAACGCCCACATGTCACCTTAACCACGCCCCTCTGTCATGTCTGGATTGGGACAGAGAGAGAGGGAACACCCACATGTCACCTTAACCACGCCCCTCTGTTGGAAGTGTCATTGGCGTAGATCCAGACCTAAGCGCTTCTTACGTTTCATGGCGTATCATATTTACGCTGGCGTCATTTCTATGCGCTCCCCTAGGCGCACCCCCACTCGCTCGTACGTACTTTGGTTGTTTTACGCTTCCCAAACGCTACCTTAACTTTTCAAAGCGTAACTACGGACGTACATAACTGCCTAAGCCCGTACATACTGCACGATTTAAATGCCTCCCCCGCCTCCGAAGCGTAATGACGGATGTCGTATGTCTGTCACACCCTTTTATTCGTAGTTACGCTGTTGACACGTGGCTGGTACGCACGTTCAGAGTTACATGGAGTAACATCTGCAGTGCACACGCACAGTAAATACTAAAGGGCGATTTTACGGCAGCTGCTAGTGTAAAATCGCTCCCGTACATAGGTCTGGATCTAGGCCATTGTGCTTATGTCTGCATGGATAGGAACGCGCTCTGATTGGTTAGCCTGGATTCTCAGCGTGCGCAGTAATGAGGCCACAATCCAATAGAATCACACAGAACTCTGACGTCAGTCTCCGGATTCCTAAGTCGGACATAAAATGCACAGAAGTCATATTTCCAGTAACTCCGCCATCCCCGTTACTATTCCAAGTAGTATTTTTATATACAACTCTGCCCTTTTCATCGACCTTCCCGTGGGAAACCGCGAGATTCATTCCTTCTATCCCTGTAACGTGAGGTGGGTCCCCGGACGCAAACATTTGCATAATCCTTCAAGCTTTCCCGACCCGTTGCAGAACGGGGATGGCAGAAATTTCCGTAGAGAGTTGGCGTCCGTCCCGCTCCATCCGTGATGAATTATACGCTGTCATTTTACTGGTGTAAGCCAGAGGGAGGCAGGAACGATGCCGTAACAGGACTGATACTCAGCAGCGCTGCACAGGACACCAGCGCCGACCCCCCCCACCGTGATCTGACATGAGAGGAGAACACATGAATGTCATCGGGTATCGTAGGCTGTGGACATCACGCAAAACACCCAGGTACGGCTCATATATAAATACCCCAGAGTAAGGGGGCTCTCAGCTCAAGCAGCAGATGGGTAACACAGCTGGGTGGGGGGGGTTACAGGAGGCTCACATCGACTGGCTTCTCTTAATGCTAAGCAATGTCGTACAACGGTCATCCAACTTATTAAACCCACCTGGCTAATGTTGTGTAGGTCCCCCACTCTTGCTGCAATACCTGCTGTGACCACTGGAGGCATCATGGACTTCACAAGACCTTCACAGGAGCTCTGAAGGTTTCTATCAACGTGACCTTAGCAGACGCTGCTGGAAGTCTTGTAACTTGGAATATATATATATAAGGACACAGAGGGGGTCACAATGTATAAATATTAGAGGAATCTTTATACATTTTGACCCCCTCTTCAGCGAATTAACCTACCAGCATGTGTTTGGAGTGTGGGAGGTAAGCGGAACACCCGAAGGAAACCCACAGAGACACAGGGAGAACATACACACCCCACACAGATAAGGCCTAGTCTGGGAATCAAAACACAAGTGTTACTCACTGAGCCACTGTGCCAGCCCCCTGTTCTTCCTATAGTGCGTCCGTGGTTTTAAGGTTATGGCTGATTACTGTATTCTATCCGGTGTTGTATATTTGCACCTCAGGTGCTGACCGAAAAAAAAAACTGTTAGAAATGAGCTTCTTTTTGTTTTTGTTGCCCTAGATCTTAGAAAATAATGATCTTTTATTGCTTAGTACTATTTAGTCTTAAATAAATAAGAAGAATAAAAAAAAACCACATTGTATTTTATATAGTTATGGGTTCTGGCTTTGAACAAAGCAGAATTTGTAATCTCTGTTGTGTTTCACATTCAGCACTTATTGAGTATTAATATCTTGTCAGTCAGGCAATGGAAGAGGGTATTATTGAGCTGTGCTCAGGGTAATATTCACTTTCATATCCACATTTCCTCTGAATCTGCCACTCACCAGTGTATACCCATGTCCTCATTACACCTCTTCCTTTATATAATGTCCCTCCTGTACCTGTCACCCTCCAGTATATACACATGTCCTCATGTTCTATTACACCTCTTCCTTTATATAATGCCCCCTCCTGTACCTGTCACCCTCCAGTACCTGTCACCCTCCAGTATATACACATGCCCTC
>WWET01007045.1:32773-44296 GCA_011038615.1 Limnodynastes dumerilii | reverse complement strand
GTCTCTTCTCTGTATGGTGTGTGACACAAGCTATACATGTTACTTCCTCTAGTGTCTCTGTATGGTGTGTGACACAGGCTATACATTTCCTCTAGTGTCTCTGTATGGTGTGTGATACAAGCTATACATGTTACTTCCTCTAGTGTCTCTGTATGGTTTGTGACACAGGCTATACATGTTACTTCTTCTAGTGTCTCTGTATGGTGTGTGATACAGGCTATACATGTTACTTCCTCTAGTGTTTCTGTATGGTGTGTGACACAAGCTTTACATGTTACTTCCTCTAGTGTCTCTGTATGGTGTGTGACACAGGCTATACATGTTACTTCCTCTAGTGTCTCTGTATGGTGTGACTCAGGCTATACATGTTACTTCCTCTAGTGTCTCTGTATGGTGTGTGACACAGGCCATGCACCATTTTAGTTGCTCTTCTCTGCACGGTCTCTCGTGTAATATGGACATATTGTGCAATGTGTTAGTGCTGAAAATCAGGGACAAGTGTGACACATTTGGGAATCTCGGCAGATGAATCTTTCTCTTGTAGAGCATAAATAATTCAGGAGCTATCAGACGTTTGCGTGTTCTCCCGGTATGTAAATTCTACCCCACAAACCATATTAAACCCGTCTCAGACTATTACACGCCGCAGCAATGGAAGTAAACATAATGACTTGTTCTCTCTGGTTAGAACGTAACACTCGTCAGATTTCCAGGGTGGAAAATAAACTATTTATTAACGTTCATGTTTCTTTTATGGAGGTTCAGAGAGCGTCACTGACAATCACAGCGCTTCTTCCACGGCCAATGTTTAACGCCAATAACTGGGATTATTTCTTGTTTTTATGCGATGTGACAGGTGTAACGACCCTGCCAGGTAGCGGAGAGTTAACCCGGAAGGCATTTTGGTGCCCTCAGGGTAAATGCTGGCACGCTAACCATCGCCGTTGCATACTATACCCGGTCTAAAGCGTAAATCCCTCAAAGGTGTTTTTTCATAATAAAGAACAAGTTACGATCTGATCTTCCTTGCTCTAAGTTATGCTCCAGCAGAGCATTATTTCATTTTCAATATCTCTCTGGAGAGCAAACAATAATGGCTGCCAGTTATTCCGAAATCTGGTTTTCTCCCAGTTCCCATCAGATTATGGCGCTTTGTCGCCTAGCATGTGTGTACGCAGCCCTGGTTCCCGAATAGATCCATCCAGAGTTAAGGGGAATATGATTGGACATATCCAACACAAGGGGTGGGGCACAATCACAAGTGGGCGGTCCTTACAGTACAATGTAGTTTGGTCATTTAATTAAGGGGGAGGGGTTATGTGATATGGGTGTGGCCAAAATCCCAGCGTGTTGTTAGAACTCTAATAGCTCCTCCCCCTTAGAGGTAGTATTTAAATATCCCTTCAGTCTGCGTTAGCTTTCCTATAGGCCAGATTAGAGCCAGCGCAGTCTTAGCGTATCCTTAAGCCCCCCACTGATACATTAACCACAGAAGTCTTCAAGACACCTAATGTAATTAAGATTCAAACAATACAAAGCAATTTACTTCCCAGTGGCAACCAGCAGTTACCATGGAAACACCAACCTACCCCTGGCACCTGGGCGCCATATATTCTAAGTGTCCAGAATGTAATTTATACGACTCTTCTCTACTCACAGAAACATAAAGCTGCCTGAAAACGAGACCATAGGGAGACTCTGTAGAGGAGATACATAATGAAGGAATGGTGAAGGAAGAAGAATCCTCTCAATAAATGACATTTATAGTGTGATGTGAGGATATCTATCTGATCTGCAATCATGGCTGGAATTCACAGCTGGCCACTTCAAAAATAACAATATAATGGAGATAATCTATTGTGAGGACCTGCTGCAATACTGATTATGGACAATAGATGGCAGTGCGCCGTTACCCCATGATTCTATAATGGCACACACCTGTACACAGTCTCCCCTGAGCCACCCAGTCACACCTCCTCCCAGACGAGTCTCATGCACTGGGGAACGACGCCACATTTTTATTTTTACTTTTAAAATAATATTAATACTACCGGGAAATCCGCAGGCAGCTATCAGTTATCTCCAGCTACAAGCGGCTTCCCTGGAGGAAAGTAAATGAAGTAGTTTAAGATCACAGCATAAGCGATGCCAAACTACTCAACGCACTTCAGAGCTTATTAATGTAAGAGACGTGCTGCAGTCCTGAGCCTCTCATTCCTGGTTATAGGACTTCTCCCGCGCTGCACCTGCTCAGTGAAATCACCTTCCCTTCAGTCGTTACCAAACTCCTCCCCCTCCCTCTCATGGATGGGATATGAAACAGAGAGTGTCGTAAAGACGATGTAACCTATCAGACGACAAGTTTAACTGATCAACTTTACTCCATCAAACAGGGTTGTTAACTCGACACCTATTGGATAGAATATCACGCCCTGTGATCAGCTTCACAGTGATCTTAAGCTCAACACTAATTACTAATTATCCGCTGATTAGATACAGCCAAACAATGCCGCTGCATAGGCTGCACAGGTCCCGGGGCGGTCACCTAGAGAGCAAGATACAGAGGAATGGACGGAGCAGACTGGACGATAGAGAGAGACACACACACACACACAAGAAGAGACAGCAGACTGGACGAGAGAGAGAGACACACAGAAGAAGAGACAGCAGACTGGACGAGAGAGAGAGAGACACAGAAGAAGAGACAGCAGACTGGACGACAGAGAGAGAGACACACACACACAGAAGAAGAGACAGCAGACTGGACGATAGAGAGAGACACACACACACACACACACACAGAAGAAGAGACAGCAGACTGTACGATAGAGAGAGACACACACACACACACAGAAGAAGAGACAGCAGACTGGACGAGAGAGAGACACACACACACACAAGAAGAGACAGCAGACTGGACGATAGAGAGAGAGAGACACACACACACACACACAAGAAGAAGAGACAGCAGACTGGATGAGAGAGAGAGACACACACACACACAGAAGAAGAGACCGCAGACTGGACGAGAGAGAGAGAGACAGAGACACACACACACAAAAGAAGAGACAGCAGACTGGATGAGAGAGAGAGACACACAGAAGAAGACTGGACGAGAGAGAGAGAGACAGAGACACACACGCACAAAAGAAGAGACAGCAGACTGGATGAGAGAGAGACACACACACACGCAGAAGAAGAGACAGCAGACTGGACGAGAGAGAGAGACACACGCACAAAAGAAGAGACCGCAGACTGGACGAGAGAGAGAGAGACACACGCAGAAGAAGAGACAGCAGACTGGACGAGAGAGAGAGAGAGAGACACACGCACAAAAGAAGAGACAGCAGACTGGATGAGAGAGAGAGACACACACACACAGAAGAAGAGACCGCAGACTGGACGAGAGAGAGAGAGACACACGCAGAAGAAGAGACAGCAGACTGGATGAGAGAGACACACACACACAGAAGAAGAGACAGCAGACTGTATGAGAGAGAGACACACAGAAGAAGAGACAGCAGACTGGACGAGAGAGAGACATACACACACACAGAAGAAGAGACAGCAGACTGGATGAGAGAGAGACATACACACAGAAGAAGAGACAGCAGACTGGACGAGAGCGAGAGAGAGAGACACACACACACAGAAGAAGAGACAGCAGACTGGACGAGAGAGAGACACACACAGAAGAAGAGACAGCAGACTGGACGAGAGACACACACAGAAGAAGAGACAGCAGACTAGACGAGAGACACACACAGAAGAAGAGACAGCAGACTAGACGAGAAAGAGAGAGAGAGAGAGACACACACACACAGAAGAAGAGACAGCAGACTGGATGAGAGAGAGAGACACGCACAGAAGAAGAGACAGCAGATATCACACATTACAAACCGTCCTTCTAGAAGAGATCCGAGCCTCTGACAGCCATCCGAGCCTCTTATTACATTGTGTAATAAGAATGAAGGGTAAAACCGAAGGTCAGTCTGTACGGTCTGCGCCAGCGGCTTCACAAACACTCCCCGCAACCTGATTACACTCAGTCTCACCGACAGAGAAATACCATTAATAATAGAACTTCACCTGCGAAGAAGCAAAGGCAATATAACACTGAGCAAACAGGACATCACTGGGGTCTCCCCAATCATACATCTCTTCATACCCTCACCACGGTGGCTCAAGTGGTTAGCACTTCTGTCTGACACTCACTGAAGTCATGAGTTTGATTCCCGGACAGGGCCTTATTGGTGTGGAGTGTGTATGTTCTCCCTGTGTCTGTGTGGGCTTGCTCCGGGTGCTCCGGTTTCCTCCCACACGCCAGTAATTTAATTGGCTGCTGACAAAATGGACCCTAGTCTGTGTGTGTTAGGGAATTAGATTGTAAGCTTCACAGGGACTTGTGTAAATATTCTCTGTACAGCTGCAGAAATGCTGGTGCTATGATCAGAATCATATTTTTTTTGCACTGCTACATACCTGCTTGTCATACCAGTGCTGACCATGTGGTGGAGCTGTCGAGGTCCAGTAATAGGTAATGGACATAATGTGCCCTGGTTGATCTACCCTGCAGGCCTTTATGATGTCTGGAATATTGGGCTGTTACTTAGCAACATAGACATAAAATGAGTGATCGGTCTGCCCAGCATGCATCATAACATCCTGATCTGAGGCTCTGAACATGCATGTTGCTATATAGAAAGCAGAAGCCTTGTCATCACTGGATGGTGCCCTAAAAAGTCACCTGCCAACACTAGTGATAGCCACACTGGGTCACCCACTGAGAGGGGGTGGGGTCTAATATAAGAGAAGGTGTGTCCTCATAATTAAGGGGTGTGGCTTAAGCAACAAGGGGGCGGACTATCACTTTAATGTAATGTTTAGAAGGGAATAATTAAATAACTAAATTATAATATATAAGAGCACTAAAGTGCTCTTATATATTATTACTAAGCCAGGAATCATAATAAGAATAAATAATAATAATAATCTAGATTTAAAGCAGAAACGACACATGGATTTAGATTTCCCTTTAAATAACTAGTTACATTCTTTTCAAAATCTCTCTAGATTACAAAAACGGGAGGAGCAACGGCTGCTCTCTCCATCCTATGTCATGTGACTCTGGTTGCCAGGGGTAACAGTACCTAGAGATACTCATTAGACTGGAACAGTGAATATTGTGCATGAAATTGCTGACAATCCATAAAGATTACACGGTGTCTGCAGAATATTGGACGCATGTAGCAGGGAGCGGCTCCCAGGAATAATTATATCTAGGCGATTGTTCTGCTTAATTAAACAAAAAAGACAAGTCTAATTATCTAGAACAAGTTGAGCTGTATATTGGTCTTGTCGTTTAGTATTATAAAGTCTCACGTTTGTAATATTTTTATTTTAAGTTACAGCTCATAGAAAATGAAAAATGCCCCAATCATTGTGGAACAAAGAGACTATAAATCAGTAACGCTAACGAGGGAAGACAGCCATTAAATATATGCCACCTCCACCTGATCCGACTGACCCACTTTACACTTTTATCCTGTCATATTCTTGGACATTGAACACTAACAATCCCACACTGAAGGTCATTTTGTTTGAATTGCTTTTTATACATGCATTATTATTTTTTTAGCTGTCCAATTAGGATTCCCTTTCCAAAATCTCTCCAGAGGGGACACATTGATTCACACTCACACTCACAGCTCTCTGTATCTTCCAGAGGCGATGGGTGGTATATGAGAAAGGGGGAGCTTATAGTATACAGAGCTCAGAGGGGTGTTCCAAAAGCTCTCTGCTTACATGATGTGATTTGGTTGGCAGGACTGTAGCATAATAATCAAGATTTATTTGTATTTTTTTGGGCAGGTGTTTTAACCACTCACATTCCAGTATAACAGAGGGATAGCATGTTATGCCTCCGATACTCCCTGTCCAAAATAATCACTACTTTCTGGCTTTTCCTGGTATTACGATGTTCTAAAACATGTTTTCTGCAGCTTGCGAGTCTCTGGGGGACAGTCTGGGGGGACAGTCACTGCCTCTCATTACAATCCCATCAAATAACTGAAACGCTACAGGAAAAGCACTGGCAGGAGCTCCAACATCTGCCAACACAACGTCCAATAGAAAGTCAGGACGCAAGATTAGGGGGAAGGTAAACCCGGGCACGCAGAGGGGCAGAAACAAAACCAATGCCCCAATCTCTGAGCAGAGTCTCAACCACACAGCGGAGATGCACACCAGAGCCTGGGGATGAGTTACTGACACTGCCAGGTGTGATATGTGACAGGCTAAGGGGCTGATTCAGAGATGCACTTACTCCTTTTTTTAGGTGGAAGTGTACAGCGCAGCTAAACCATTTTTCAAAGTAAGGAGTGTTAATTAATTGAAAAAAAATTGCATGCAGGGAAAATACATTTCTTTACACATAGAACTAAAATACTGCATAGTTTTATGTTTATTCTATAAAATAGAGTTTAACTAAGAAACTTCCCCTCCTAATTTTATTTCTGGTTTTACAATTTAAAGCTGCCTCCCCTTGCAATACAACATGGTATTGCTCAGGTCTACACTTGCACCTAAAAAAAGGTGGAAGTGCAGCTCTGAATCAGCCCCTAAGACCTCATATCGAGGAGGCGGAGTCCCAATCTGAATGGGTGGGACTGGGCGGAGCCATGCGCAATTGCGGCGGAGTAGGCCTGTCTGTGTGAAAGAAGCGGTCAGAGGCTGACGGCTTAAAACATCGCTCAGTGCTCCACCTATGAGTAATGAGTGCAAAAATGCTATACATACATACACTCATACATGGAGCTATACATACATACACTCATACATGGAGCTATACATACACTCATACACGGAGCTATACATACATACACTCATACATGGAGCGCTAAGCGCTGTTTTAAGCAATCAGCGTGCTTATCAGCCCCCCTATAGTCTCGCACCTGCATACCGCCATCTTTCTCCCTTCTGAGATTTCCTATAAAGAAGAAATAAAAAATTGTTGACTATGTAATGTAGCAACAACAAGATCTACCCTACGGAAGATGCTGCGGCAGAAAAAAAAGCTCATAATTAGAAACTCCCCGGCATCAGACAAAAAATAATGATTATAAAATGATCCTAACGTGAAATAAAATATCCCTCATATCCATAATATTGTTGTGTTTGCATCACAGACTGTGATCACACAGTAATACAGATAAAGCAGCCCCTGCACAGCACAGTCACCTGCAAAACACTCGACTGTCACCATTTATTGGTGTGAAATCTATCATGGAATTAGAGATCAGGGAGAGGAGTAAAGCAAAGGCTGCCGGCCACCTACCAGCCCTCATCCATCACCCATATGTGAGGAGCCCACATTAAGGTGTAAAAGGGCTTCCTGAATGCCTAATAAGTGTAAGTGAAAAACGAAAAGTATTGCAGGGCTCTGCTCAAAGTAATTGCACTCAAACATTACTGGGAAATAAATGAATGTGCATTTCACTCAAAAAAAAATAATACAGATATTAATATTTTAATAAGTGTATAACCATATTTTATTTGCTCGAATCCCTCTGAAGAAGCAGCTATATACATTCTGCTGGATGAAACGCGTTGGGTTGACACTTTTGCAGACTCTGAACATTCGTCTAATTTGTTTGGGATGCTGACGGTGGCACTAATCACTTTACTATACCGGAGAAGGCACGTTTCCGTTGCCAAGGCGCGGGCCAGACGGCCGACGGGACAACGGGTGATAAGCCAAACGGAGCATCAGACAGATAAGATCTCTTTCAAAGCTGATTTTATACTGTATTAGGTACACAGTTTTAATAGCAGATTTAGTAAAAAGTTGCTTTTAACATTACTACACTATGGTTTTGCCATATTCTCTCTCTCCGGTTACACTCTGCGCAACGATTCTCTGAATTTTGAAAAAGGGACATTGGAAAGTTCCTTTTGTTTACTCACCATTTCGCAGCACGGAGCTGTCGGTGCTCCGTAGAACGATTGCAATCATCAGTATTTTCAAAAATGGGCTTTTCTATGCGGGGACCTACACCCCTTTCTCTCCATATGCTGTATGCTGATTAAGTGGGAGATGAGCTATAATCACGGATATACCTGCTAAAAGACCAATGTGTGATATACCTGTCTACAGCCTCGCTGTCTGGTACGCAGTTTGAGTATCTTTAGTCACACCGTGGTGATCCTTTTTTATTATTCTCACAATTATCGCTGGACTCTATAGTATTATCCCTGTACCCTAATTCTATCACCTTAATCTACTACACTATATTATCCCTGTACCCGTAATTATATCACCTTAATCTAATACACTATATTATCCCTATACCCGTAATTATATCACCTTAATCTACTACACTATATTATCCCTATACCCGTAATTATATCACCTTAATCTACTACACTATATTATCCCTATACCCGTAATTATATCACCTTAATCTACTACACTATATTATCCCTATACCCGTAATTATATCACCTTAATCTACTACACTATATTATCCCTATACCCGTAATTATATCACCTTAATCTACTACACTATATTATCCCTGTACCCGTAATTATATCACCTTAATCTACTACACTATATTATCCCTGTACCCGTAATTATATCACCTTAATCTACTACACTATATTATCCCTGTACCCGTAATTATATCACCTTAATCTACTACACTATATTATCCCTGTACCCGTAATTATATCACCTTAATCTACTACACTATATTATCCCTGTACCCGTAATTATATCACCTTAATCTACTACACTATATTATCCCTGTACCCGTAATTATATCACCTTAATCTACTACACTATATTATCCCTGTACCCGTAATTATATCACCTTAATCTACTACACTATATTATCCCTGTACCCGTAATTATATCACCTTAATCTACTACACTATATTATCCCTGTACCCGTAATTATATCACCTTAATCTACTACACTATATTATCCCTGTACCCGTAATTATATCACCTTAATCTACTACACTATATTATCCCTGTACCCGTAATTATATCACCTTAATCTACTACACTATATTATCCCTGTACCCGTAATTATATCACCTTAATCTACTACACTATATTATCCCTGTACCCGTAATTATATCACCTTAATCTACTACACTATATTATCCCTGTACCCGTAATTATATCACCTTAATCTACTACACTATATTATCCCTGTACCCGTAATTATATCACCTTAATCTACTACACTATATTATCCCTGTACCCGTAATTATATCACCTTAATCTACTACACTATATTATCCCTGTACCCGTAATTATATCACCTTAATCTACTACACTATATTATCCCTGTACCCGTAATTATATCACCTTAATCTACTACACTATATTATCCCTGTACCCGTAATTATATCACCTTAATCTACTACACTATATTATCCCTGTACCCGTAATTATATCACCTTAATCTACTACACTATATTATCCCTGTACCCGTAATTATATCACCTTAATCTACTACACTATATTATCCCTGTACCCGTAATTATATCACCTTAATCTACTACACTATATTATCCCTGTACCCGTAATTATATCACCTTAATCTACTACACTATATTATCCCTGTACCCGTAATTATATCACCTTAATCTACTACACTATATTATCCCTGTACCCGTAATTATATCACCTTAATCTACTACACTATATTATCCCTGTACCCGTAATTATATCACCTTAATCTACTACACTATATTATCCCTGTACCCGTAATTATATCACCTTAATCTACTACACTATATTATCCCTGTACCCTAATTATATCACCTTAATCTACTACACTATATTATCCCTGTACCCTAATTATATCACCTTAATCTACTACACTATATTATCCCTGTACCCTAATTATATCACCTTAATCTACTACACTATATTATCCCTGTACCCTAATTATATCACCTTAATCTACTACACTATATTATCCCTGTACCCTAATTATATCACCTTAATCTACTACACTATATTATCCCTGTACCCTAATTATATCACCTTAATCTACTACACTATATTATATCACCTTAATCTACTACACTCTATGCGTTTATGTTTTTTAATTTCTTCCCCTTGAGCACTAATTCTTCTGAAGACGCAATAAAGCTGAAGCCGTTTTAAAAAACTGATTAATTTGATCAAAAGGACCGCTGTGGCGCTCTGAGCCATCACCCTGTCCACAAACACATTTTATTGTTTTATTATTTTTTAACTGTTCTGCATAGTTCCCAGTAATTTTTAATCTGCAGACTATCACTGAGTCTTTTAGTGGGAAATGGGACAGTGCAATGCTCTGCAGATCTCTACAAAGGATTTATGATGTAATAATCTGCAAAATATAAAAATAAATAAAAAATAAACTATATATCTATCAGACGGTAAATGGGAGCGTGGAACATTGTGTAGTTCTCTAGAGAGGTCAGTAATGTAATAATCTGCAGGATATATCACTATGTTCAAGGGGGGAGTGTAATAATCTGCAGGGTATATCACTATGTATGTGTCAGAGAGAGATGGGAAAGAGCGATGTTCTGCAGACTCTACTAGAGGGTACAATAATGTAACAATCTGCTGAATATATATCACATATCTGTCAGGAGGTAGATATGAGAGTTGCAGGTCTCTAGAGAGGTTGGTACTAAGTAGTGTAATAATCTGCAGGATATATCACTATGTTTCTGTCAGTGAGTAGATGGGAGAGAGCAATATTCTGCAGAACTCTACAGAGCTCAGTAGTGCAATAAATTAGTGAATAACTATGTATATGTTAGGAGAAAGAGGGAGCAGAGTAATGTTTTGTAGCTCTGTAATAAAATGTCATTTATTAGTACAAAAGCTAAATTCCCTGTCTGGAGTAAATTAGTTAATAAAGTTATAGAAATTCAATAAAAAAAGCACTTTCACCAACCTCAAAACAATAGAGGATACAATGCTCCCTGTGGTACTGCCAGCCCTCTCCCCATGCACCTGTAGCTAATAATGTCCTGCTCTGCTCACTCAGGAAATCTGGAAAACATGTACTGCAGGGAGCAGCTGAATGCAGCCATGAGACTATATTCCTCAGGACACTGATTTAGGGGCTGATCCAGAGTTTGGGAGTAAGAGCAAAACAGGTGCAAGTGTGCAGCTCGGATAAACCATTCTGCAATGTAAGGGAGGGGGGGATATTTTATTTTGCACATAGAACTCAAATACCCCAAAGCAATATATAGAAATACTATACTGCATAGCTTCATGTTTATTCTGTAAACTTCATATCAATTCTAATTCTGCTTTCACAGTTTAAATGTGCCTCCCCTTGCACTTCAACATGGTATTGCTCAGGTCTACACTTGCACCTCAAAAAATAAAAGGTGTAAGAACAGCTGTGCACCTGCCTCTTATCCTGTGAATACAGAACTTTACTCCCCTCATAGAAACCTGATTTTTAGGAGTCCTGGTATAAGAAGCCTCACCCCCC
>WWET01007043.1:29076-44730 GCA_011038615.1 Limnodynastes dumerilii | reverse complement strand
ATAATAATAATAATATTAATAATAATAATAATAATAAAAAAGACTAAATTTTAAAACTCTCCACTGAGGGGCACTATGTAAAGTTAATATTCTCAAAAATAGCGGAATTATTATTTTTATTTTTGTATTATTATAATTTTATTACAGTGATGAATACTATTCTGTAGAACAGGTTGGGTGAAGTAAGGCCACAAACCTGATCATAACAGTTAGGGTAGGGATCTGGACATGTTAGTTTAAAACCCAGCAGTTCACAGAACTGAACTATGCTCTAAAAATAACTTTCCTGGTGTTTGCTCTGTTTGATGATCTGACTACTCCTGAAGAATCAGTTGACTGACCGTAAAACGCGTTGAGACCACAGGTTACACAGAGGAATCATCTGATGATCGTGCTGGGCTAAAGGACTCATATTTGGAACTTGTGCCGGCAACTTCATCTACTCCAGACTGCTACCTGTGCTGCATAGGCTAGTGAATGATCCAGTGCCTGCTATATTGGATCCTTTTAAATTTCTAACATTTTATGATTGCTGTCTTCAATAAAGCTATTTGGAAATACCAGTAGACTTGACTGGGATTAATAATTAAGTGCTTCACAGAGGAGCATGGGAGCTGCCCAACAGGTGTGGGTCCCCGGTTAGAACGACCCTATTCCGATAGGGCCATTTTCTCCCAGCCAGAACTGTCTAGGATGTCAATTGCTTATGCATCGATGAGGCATAGCAATCAATCACCGGAGCACCGAACATGTGGCAAAAAGTGGCAAAACTAACCCCAACCCTTCCCCTAATTCTAACCCTCCCCTTCTATTACCATAATCCTAAACCTCCCTTCCGCACAGCCTAACCCTAACCCTCCCTTCCCCGCAGCCTGATCCTAACCCTAACCCCCCCTTCCATGGTACTAACCCTTCCTTCCTTCCAGCTTGAGAGGTTACTCACCTTTCCCAGTGGTCTGCTGAAGCCGGGGCTCCAGCAGCAGCTTTTTAGAATTTTTGAACAAAAAATTGGAAATTAGATGGGTATTCGAAATAGGGACAGGTGAAAAGGAACTTTTGGCTGTTTCTATTTCACAATACCATCTTTCTAAGCAGGGACTTCCACCGCTACCCAATTTGTTGAGTAATACTCAACCGGAGCGCTAGCATATGCTTTCTGTTCTTTGGGTACTACATCATATTGGCATTCTTTATTCTTGGAACACTGACAATCGGTGAAGATATTATCCTGGATCTCTTCTTCCATATTTGAATGACTGATTTGGGGGAACTAGAAACCTCTACTCTAGGAACCTTTTTGAACTTTGCTTCAGAGTTGAGTGCTTAAGGGTATACCTCTTCTGTTTCTGATATAAATGAAAAAAGCCTAATGTGTACCTTGGTATTTTTTATTTTTTTTTATTTTTTAGGAAACAGTAGGGACAAAAAAATACCTTTTATATTAATAATATATTGTTCAACAAAAGGGCTGCACTCTGACATGTAGCTATACAACCAGTTAATTGTGTTTATTTTATGTACTTGTTTGGTACTTGAAAGTGTTGTACTGTATATAGGTTGATAGTCAGGGTGTGGGTGGAAATACGTGGTCACATAGCCACTTGCATCGTGGATTGGGGACACCAGTGTCTAGCCATTCTTTAAGTTGTGCTTTACTAATATTTATCATAGTTGACCACAGTTTACAAACATTTAACATATTCTAACATATTTTACAATAGCTTAGATCACCAAATCTATTTGTAGTTTGCCACCATGAGTAACTCAAGGCATGGGCTGACAGGGTGACCTTCTGGTAGGCGCTGCCCCAGCCATTATGCCAGTTCCAATATTAACCCTAGTATGAGTATGTATGTCTTAGGGAACTTAGAGTGTAGCTCCAATGGGGCAAGAACTGACGTTAATGTCAAATATTTTCTGTAAAGCACTGCGGTGCTACATAAATAAGCGTTAATTTTAATAATAATAATAATAATAATAATAATAATAATTCTAATAATGTTACGATCATGGCTAACCAGAGTCTAACTTAGAGCCCCTGATGATAAGGATAGGCTGGGTTGCTTACTCCTGGCAGTTCTGGCTCCCGGAGGCCACTACCAAACTGCGTTCTGACCTACCTACTGATCCTCCACTTAACATCCCCACTGTATCCTACATATATCCCATCTTCACCTTCCTTCCCCCTCTCCTCCACTCACACCAGCAGTCCACTTCCTTCTCCTCCTTATTTAAGTTCATTCCTCCCACTTAGTGTATTAGCTTATGTGAGCAGGGCCCTCCATCCTAGTGTTGTTCCCTCCTCCACCTCTCCCCCCTCAATTCATACCCTCTTGTCCCCCTCTGCTACCCCTTTTACCCCGTCCCTACCTAGTCGCTCCATCTCAACCTCTCACTGCGCTCTATCCTCTCCTCCCTTATCTGTCAAGCTTGACACCTAGCATTTTGCCTTATCTGTGCTTGCTTCACTTTATCTTATTTTTGTGAATTTTTTATTTATATTGTATTTTATTATGTACTATGCAGTCCATCCCTGCACTGTATATCTGTGCTGTATTTTGTTGTTATATTTTGTACGGCACTGCAGACAGCTTGTGGCGCCTTATAAATAAATAATAGTAATAATACCAAAGGATGTAAGAACACCGATACCCAGAGACAGTAAAACGGAATGTGAACAGTGGAAGATGGAATTACACTAGAATCACCTAATGGCAAGGTGGGAAATATCTAAAATGACAAAAAAACTCAGAACAAAGAGAAACCAGTCAATTGGGGCCTCATTTACTAAAGTTGATTTGGAAGAAGTCCTGGGAATTTAGCTGCGATATTGCCATCGATGCATTCACTAAAGCTTAAGTCCTGGGACTTTGTGCGCTTTCCAAATCGACCCGACCAACATCGCTGAAACATCGCAGTCCCAACTTTCACAATGCATGACATACAAAACGCTGTATTCACTAAAGGGGATTTCCAGCATTAGCCGTATGTTTGACAGGAAATCGCTGAAAAAAAATCCCCATCTGTGTGTGGAGCTTTCATAGAAAGTGACACACACTTTAGCAGAAAAAACACGTCAACATATTTCACATGTGTTTTTCATAATGTGAAAGCCCTCTAGTTTCTCTGACATAAAATACAGTATAAAAGGGGGACCTCTAGTGACCGAATGGTCATTAGCAGCGGTACCCCCCAGTGGCAAACGCAGGATTTTTAAAGGGGGGTTTCCAAATTATTGTAATACATGTGTCGCTAGGACGGCGGGTGTAAGCGTAAGATCGCCCTTATTAATAATAATAATAATAATAATAATAAAAAAGACTAAATTTTAAAACTCTCCACTGAGGGGCACTATGTAAAGTTAATATTCTCAAAAATAGCGGAATTATTATTTTTATTTTTGTATTATTATAATTTTATTACAGTGATGAATACTATTCTGTAGAACAGGTTGGGTGAAGTAAGGCCACAAACCTGATCATAACAGTTAGGGTAGGGATCTGGACATGTTAGTTTAAAACCCAGCAGTTCACAGAACTGAACTATGCTCTAAAAATAACTTTCCTGGTGTTTGCTCTGTTTGATGATCTGACTACTCCTGAAGAATCAGTTGACTGACCGTAAAACGCGTTGAGACCACAGGTTACACAGAGGAATCATCTGATGATCGTGCTGGGCTAAAGGACTCATATTTGGAACTTGTGCCGGCAACTTCATCTACTCCAGACTGCTACCTGTGCTGCATAGGCTAGTGAATGATCCAGTGCCTGCTATATTGGATCCTTTTAAATTTCTAACATTTTATGATTGCTGTCTTCAATAAAGCTATTTGGAAATACCAGTAGACTTGACTGGGATTAATAATTAAGTGCTTCACAGAGGAGCATGGGAGCTGCCCAACAGGTGTGGGTCCCCGGTTAGAACGACCCTATTCCGATAGGGCCATTTTCTCCCAGCCAGAACTGTCTAGGATATCAATTGCTTATGCATCGATGAGGCATAGCAATCAATCACCGGAGCACCGAACATGTGGCAAAAAGTGGCAAAACTAACCCCAACCCTTCCCCTAATTCTAACCCTCCCCTTCTATTACCATAATCCTAAACCTCCCTTCCGCACAGCCTAACCCTAACCCTCCCTTCCCCGCAGCCTGATCCTAACCCTAACCCCCCCTTCCATGGTACTAACCCTTCCTTCCTTCCAGCTTGAGAGGTTACTCACCTTTCCCAGTGGTCTGCTGAAGCCGGGGCTCCAGCAGCAGCTTTTTAGAATTTTTGAACAAAAAATTGGAAATTAGATGGGTATTCGAAATAGGGACAGGTGAAAAGGAACTTTTGGCTGTTTCTATTTCACAATACCATCTTTCTAAGCAGGGACTTCCACCGCTACCCAATTTGTTGAGTAATACTCAACCGGAGCGCTAGCATATGCTTTCTGTTCTTTGGGTACTACATCATATTGGCATTCTTTATTCTTGGAACACTGACAATCGGTGAAGATATTATCCTGGATCTCTTCTTCCATATTTGAATGACTGATTTGGGGGAACTAGAAACCTCTACTCTAGGAACCTTTTTGAACTTTGCTTCAGAGTTGAGTGCTTAAGGGTATACCTCTTCTGTTTCTGATATAAATGAAAAAAGCCTAATGTGTACCTTGGTATTTTTTATTTTTTTTTATTTTTTAGGAAACAGTAGGGACAAAAAAATACCTTTTATATTAATAATATATTGTTCAACAAAAGGGCTGCACTCTGACATGTAGCTATACAACCAGTTAATTGTGTTTATTTTATGTACTTGTTTGGTACTTGAAAGTGTTGTACTGTATATAGGTTGATAGTCAGGGTGTGGGTGGAAATACGTGGTCACATAGCCACTTGCATCGTGGATTGGGGACACCAGTGTCTAGCCATTCTTTAAGTTGTGCTTTACTAATATTTATCATAGTTGACCACAGTTTACAAACATTTAACATATTCTAACATATTTTACAATAGCTTAGATCACCAAATCTATTTGTAGTTTGCCACCATGAGTAACTCAAGGCATGGGCTGACAGGGTGACCTTCTGGTAGGCGCTGCCCCAGCCATTATGCCAGTTCCAATATTAACCCTAGTATGAGTATGTATGTCTTAGGGAACTTAGAGTGTAGCTCCAATGGGGCAAGAACTGACGTTAATGTCAAATATTTTCTGTAAAGCACTGCGGTGCTACATAAATAAGCGTTAATTTTAATAATAATAATAATAATAATAATAATAATAATTCTAATAATGTTACGATCATGGCTAACCAGAGTCTAACTTAGAGCCCCTGATGATAAGGATAGGCTGGGTTGCTTACTCCTGGCAGTTCTGGCTCCCGGAGGCCACTACCAAACTGCGTTCTGACCTACCTACTGATCCTCCACTTAACATCCCCACTGTATCCTACATATATCCCATCTTCACCTTCCTTCCCCCTCTCCTCCACTCACACCAGCAGTCCACTTCCTTCTCCTCCTTATTTAAGTTCATCCCTCCCACTTAGTGTATTAGCTTATGTGAGCAGGGCCCTCCATCCTAGTGTTGTTCCCCCCTCCACCTCTCCCCCCTCAATTCATACCCTCTTGTCCCCCTCTGCTACCCCTTTTACCCCGTCCCTACCTAGTCGCTCCATCTCAACCTCTCACTGCGCTCTATCCTCTCCTCCCTTATCTGTCAAGCTTGACACCTAGCATTTTGCCTTATCTGTGCTTGCTTCA
The DNA here is from genome assembly GCA_011038615.1 of Limnodynastes dumerilii. Classification (NCBI taxonomy): domain Eukaryota; kingdom Metazoa; phylum Chordata; class Amphibia; order Anura; family Limnodynastidae; genus Limnodynastes; species Limnodynastes dumerilii. The sequence goes on along the minus strand of WWET01007043.1, from coordinate 38,984 downwards.
CTTTATCTTATTTTTGTGAATTTTTTTTTTATATTGTATTTTATTATGTACTATGCAGTCCATCCCTGCACTGTATATCTGTGCTGTATTTTGTTTTTATATTTTGTACGGCACTGCAGACAGCTTGTGGCGCCTTATAAATAAATAATAGTAATAATACCAAAGGATGTAAGAACACCGATACCCAGAGACAGTAAAACGGAATGTGAACAGTGGAAGATGGAATTACACTAGAATCACCTAATGGCAAGGTGGGAAATATCTAAAATGACAAAAAAACTCAGAACAAAGAGAAACCAGTCAATTGGGGCCTCATTTACTAAAGTTGATTTGGAAGAAGTCCTGGGAATTTAGCTGCGATATTGCCATCGATGCATTCACTAAAGCTTAAGTCCTGGGACTTTGTGCGCTTTCCAAATCGACCCGACCAACATCGCTGAAACATCGCAGTCCCAACTTTCACAATGCATGACATACAAAACGCTGTATTCACTAAAGGGGATTTCCAGCATTAGCCGTATGTTTGACAGGAAATCGCTGAAAAAAAATCCCCATCTGTGTGTGGAGCTTTCATAGAAAGTGACACACACTTTAGCAGAAAAACACGTCAACATATTTCACATGTGTTTTTCATAATGTGAAAGCCCTCTAGTTTCTCTGACATAAAATACAGTATAAAAGGGGGACCTCTAGTGACCGAATGGTCATTAGCAGCGGTACCCCCGAACAGGAAGCAGGAGGACCTTGCCTTGAGCCAGAAAAGGTCGAAGAAGATCTTCAATCAATGGAGCAGCCTCTTCAATAAAACGGAGCAGCATTTTCTCGAGATGAGAAGATCCTCTAGCAACTCTTCAAGAACAGCTTGAAAGATGTCCGGAACTATTAGCAAGTCATCCCAAGACAGATGACTGCAAAACGGTGAGTCGATACTGTAGTTAGTACAGGGTGGCCACCATTTGTTACACGCTGCAGGAGAAATCCTAGCGGGATGTGAAGTTCCTCTTCTGGGTCTATGTGCCTGGTTTCCTTCATCTGTCTGCTAATTAAGTCTCTTTTGCCTGAGGTTTCTGCTGATTGGTAGGAGGTCCTTTAAATAGTCTGAGCCCAGGAAAGTTCCCCGTCGGCTAGAGCGTCTGGTTAATTCTGCGTGTCTGTCTGCATTCTGATCTAGTGTTCTCCTTGAGCTCACCTTCTGTACCTGCTCTGAGTTCTTACCATCTGCTCAGGGCCCTATTTTTTAACCGCTGTATCCTCCATCTCTGCAGTGTGTATCCCGCTGTGTGTACCATCCTCGCAGTGTGTATCCTGCTGTGTGTACTATCCTCGCAGAGTGTTCTATCTTTCCAGTGTGTGTAGCTGTGTCTAACATCCCTTAGCCTTGAAACCTGCCCCCATGTTTCATCTGCATTGCTCCTAATGTGTCCACCTTCAGTGTATAGAGTGTGGTGTGTATCTGTCCTTTGGACCCTGTCTGTGGGGCTCTTATTACTACATTGTAGCCTCCAGTGCCAGCCTCCCATTCACCTGCTGACTCCTGCTATTTCCACCTTGCAGTTTCTCAGGTGTCTGTTGGAGTTCTGTTTCCTTTCTGTCCACTTGTGTGGATCCTGGTATTCCTGCATACTTACCTTACCTCTGTTCAGTAGGAGTGTGGGTTCCAGCCAGTTCTCTTGTATGCCTGAGTTCCTGCCAATCATCTTGTATGCGCAGGTTTATGTTTACCTTTTGTCCAGTGAGGAAGGGTTCCTGCAAACTTCTTGTGGTGCAAGGGTTCCTAGGTGTGAATCGGTTCCTATTCAGGCACCTTCGCTGCAGTTCTTCCTTGGGGGCTATCACTGGGGGCTGCAACCTGCCCCATTCCTGCAGCCAAATTCTTCCCCACCTTCAGGGGCTCTGGTGAATACCTGGTTGGGGGTTAGACTCATGGCCTCATGGATCCTGCTATTACCGAGGCCATTAAAACACTGATTACCCAGGTCTCTAACCTGGGTCAAGTCATCCAAGACCTCACAGCAGAGGTCAATCATCAAGACCAAGCTATCACAGCCCTCAGCTCTCCACATGCTGTTAGTTCTCCAGCTGTTCTGGTTGCTGCTGATGTGAAGATTCAAGCACCTGACCACTTTTTTGGAGATCGCCGTCAGTCCTGGACCTTTCAAGAAATCTGCAAATTATACTTCCAGTTACGCCCTAATGCATCAGGATCTGAGTATTAACTTTTCGGATTCCTCATATCTCTTCTTTAAGAGGACCCCTCTTGGGCCTTCTGTCTGCCTCAAGATGACCTTGAATATGACCATGAAGATGGCCTTCTTCAAAGCCCTGGGACTATTGTATGGTGATCCAGATCGGGACGCCACCGCAGAAGCCAAGCTACGGGCACTACACCAAGGTCGCCGAACCGCGGAAGAATACTCTGCTGAATTCTGCTGATGGGCCATAGACTGTAAATGGAACAATCCTGCCCGTTTTCAGAATCGGTCAAGGACGCATTGGTGCAAAATCCTGTGGCTGAATCTTTAGAGGGCCTTATGCATCTGGCCATCAATCTTGATAGGGTTCTCTATAGCCCTGCATCGGTTACCGGGGACTCAATAATATTACCATATGAAACTCGTACCCACTCCCGCTAATTACTGACCTGTTCGACCAACTAAAAGAAGCCCAAGTGTACACCAAGATTGACCTATGGGGGCATATAACTTGATCCGGATCTGGGAAGGTGACAAGTTAAAGACCGCTTTTAACATTCACTCGGGACATTTGGGCAGATCCAGAACAACGCTTGTGAGCGAATTTACGCGTGGCGGACATGTAAAATCTCATTTTGGTAAGAACTGCGCATGCGCACCATAGAAAATGAGCTTCGTAATGTAGCGTAATTGTGAACGTATGGCCCATTTACGTATTTGTAGCGTAAATCCGTACATGTGGGCGTGCCAATTTTACGTGAGTCAAAAATACGTCTGAAATATGCTATGTAGGCGGCTATTTACAGTGTACAGTATGGGTGTGCTTAGCTGCGTAAATACATGTTGCAAATCCGAACGTGTGCGGATGACATCGGTTATGTGGGCAAAAGTTAAGGCAGGGTTTGTAACTCGGACAAAATACGTACATTCAAGGGGTGTGCCAAGGAGGGAGTGTATAGAAGGTACGCACGCATAAATACACTACGCTAGTAAATGGATTGCAAGCGGAGTTCTGGATCTACCCCATTATGAATATCTTGTCATGCCTTTCGGACTAAACGCACCAGTGGTCTTCCAGGATCTCATTAATGATGTCCTCCATGACTTCCTGGGGAAATTCATCATTGTCTACCTTGATGACATCCTCATCTGCTCAACATCTCTGGAGATTCATCGAGACCATGTACGCTAGGTCCTCAGGAAGTTGTGGGAAAATCACCTTTTTGCTAAACTCGAGAAGTGTGAGTTTGAGGTCCAACAAGTCACCTTTCTAGGGTATATCATCTCCCCGCAGGGATTCTCCATGGATCCTAGCAAAGTCAAGGCTGTAGTGGAGTGGGTACAGCCAAACAATTTAAAGGCGTTACAACGGTTCTAAGGATTCTCCAACTATTTATACTATTTATAAGAAACTTTTCCTCCATCATTGCCCCTATATCAGACCTGACCAAGAAGGGGGCAGATCCTGGAAAGTGGTCCCCTAGAGCTAAAACTGCTTTTCAGGATCTAAAGGAGGCCTTCATTTCTGCCCCTATTCTCTGCCACCCAAACCCGGCTCTACCTTTTGTGGTAGAGGTAGATGCCTCAGATGTTGGAGCAGGGGCTGTACTCTCCCAGAAATGCCCAGAAGATTCAAAATTACATCCTCTTCTCCAAAAAATTCTCTCCAGCCGAACAGAACTACGACGTGGGCAATCGTGAACTTTTGGCCATCAAGCTGGCCTTTGAGGAGTGGCGGCTTTGGCTGGAAGGATCGGAGCACACCATCACCATGTACACTGATCATAAGAATCTTTCTTATATCGAAGCTGCCAAGAGACTTAATCCCCGTCAAGCTAGATGGCCTCTCTTCTTAACAAGATTCAAATTTATCATTACCTACAGACCCGGATCTCTGAACAAAAAAGCAGATGCATATCATAATCCTTCCTTCCTTTTCAGAAGCCCGCCACTACTCCTCAACCTGTTATCCTATCTCAAGCCATTCTTCTGGGTCTTACACAGGACTTGTATTCACACATGGATCCAGTCCTGCAGGAAAACCCAACCATTGCTTGCTTGTCCCAGAGACTCTTAGAAAAGCTGTACTTGCTGAACATCACATATACAGGGCTTCAGGACATTTAGGGACTCAGAAAACCACTCAATTATTGTCACACACAGTATGGTGGTCAACTCTCTCACAAGATGTGAAAAAAAATCATGAAAGTCTGTGAAACATGTGTCAGGAACAAGACCAATCACAAGGCTCCCCCTGGACAGCTCCTTCCTCTTCAAATCCCTAAACGTCCCTGGACACATTTGTCCATGTGCTTTATCACGGACCTTCCTGAATCTGATGGGTGTGCCAATATCTGGGTAGTAGTAGACCGGTTTTCAAAAATGGCACACTTTGTACCCCTGAGAACTCTGCCTAATACCCATCTCTTGTCCTCTCTATTCTTCAAACACATTGTAAGGCATCATGGTCTTACTACTGATATTGTGTCTGACCGGGCACCTCAATTTGTTGCAAAATTCTGGAAAGTTTTCTGTAAAATTTTAAATATTCAAATCATTTTGTCATCCTGAAATCACCCACAGAGTAACGGTCAAACAGAAAGAGTAATTCAGTCCCTGGAGCAGTTCTTACGTCTGTACACCTCCAAGTTACAAGAAAACTGGGCAGATAATCTATCCTGGGAAGAACTCGCAAACAATAATTCATGTCATTTGTTCATTTTAACAATAACTCAAGTTCTGATTTACTGTAAGCTAAATGTCAGCGATAGATCAAACAATAAATTCTCATAATGTGTCTTACTCATTCAATGTTTATGATGTCATGTTTTTTCAACCTTGTGGTTGATACATCGAATTTTAATCCTCTTAAGTGTGACAATGCTAGATACACAGCAGATTACCGTTCTTTATTAAAAAAAAAGAGTGGTGTTAAAAAGGTGGTCACGCTAAAAATATAAATTTTCATGAACAGCTTTCCATTACACAACTGACCCATTCAAACATTTTAAAGGTATACTCATCTCAAAAGATGTAATAAAAGAAGTTTGTCATCCAAAAATCTTGAAATTTATCTCCAGAAAGACTGGATTTCTTTTTGATAGTTGTCATTATATAACTAGCCAAAACTGCAGTTGGAGGACTCAGAAGAGGTCATTATTGTCATTTAGAAGATATGTAATTGCAGATAATTCATCATGCTTAAAGGGTTAAACCTAAAATAATTATAACTACAAGCAATGTGGATAATTTAGTCTGGTATCTCCAAGGAAAGCAAACAAACTTTATAAACATTAGAATAGATCCCGGTATTAAGATTTATTGCAGCTCAAGCACTAACCCCAACATGCACGGCACAATGGATTCCTACATTCTCCAGTGCCTTACGCCAACAGCAAATTCATTGTGTATTTGTAAATACCAAGCTTAACTTCCTACTCTGTCATACTTTTTCTACTACTTTAAATTGTCTTGCCATCCAAAGTTTAGCAATATTAGAAATAAAATGACTTTTTCTACATCAAAATTTTACAGCATTTGACATGGAAGTTCATTCAAAATGGTACTTGCACAAGTAAGAGCTGTGCAAAATTTTCCTAAAACTCTTTATTTTCCATGGGTTCTGTGGCGCAATGGATAGCGCATTGGACTTCTAAATTGTCTCGCCATCCAAAGTTTAGCAGCATTAGAAATAAAATGACTTTTCCTACATCAAAATTTTACAGCATTTGACATGGAAGTTCATTCAAAATGGTACTTGCACAAGTAAGAGCTGTGCAAAATTTTCCGAAAATTCTTTATTTTCCATGGGCTCTGTGGCGCAATGGATAGCGCATTGGACTTCTAAATTGTCTCGCCATCCAAAGTTTAGCAGCATTAGAAATAAAATGACTTTTCCTACATCAAAATTTTACAGCATTTGACATGGAAGTTCATTCAAAACGGTACTTGCACAAGTAAGAGCTGTGCAAAATTTTCCGAAAATTCTTTATTTTCCATGGGCTCTGTGGCGCAATGGATAGCGCATTGGACTTCTAAATTGTCTCGCCATCCAAAGTTTAGCAGCATTAGAAATAAAATGACTTTTCCTACATCAAAATTTTACAGCATTTGACATGGAAGTTCATTCAAAACGGTACTTGCACAAGTAAGAGCTGTGCAAAATTTTCCGAAAATTCTTTATTTTCCATGGGTTCTGTGGCGCAATGGATAGCGCATTGGACTTCTAAATTGTCTCGCCATCCAAAGTTTAGCAGCATTAGAAATAAAATGACTTTTCCTACATCAAAATTTTACAGCATTTGACATGGAAGTTCATTCAAAACGGTACTTGCACAAGTAAGAGCTGTGCAAAATTTTCCGAAAATTCTTTATTTTCCATGGGTTCTGTGGCGCAATGGATAGCGCATTGGACTTCTAAATTGTCTCGCCATCCAAAGTTTAGCAGCATTAGAAATAAAATGACTTTTCCTACATCAAAATTTTACAGCATTTGACATGGAAGTTCATTCAAAACGGTACTTGCACAAGTAAGAGCTGTGCAAAATTTTCCGAAAATTCTTTATTTTCCATGGGTTCTGTGGCGCAATGGATAGCGCATTGGACTTCTAAATTGTCTCGCCATCCAAAGTTTAGCAGCATTAGAAATAAAATGACTTTTCCTACATCAAAATTTTACAGCATTTGACATGGAAGTTCATTCAAAACGGTACTTGCACAAGTAAGAGCTGTGCAAAATTTTCCGAAAATTCTTTATTTTCCATGGGTTCTGTGGCGCAATGGATAGCGCATTGGACTTCTAAATTGTCTCGCCATCCAAAGTTTAGCAGCATTAGAAATAAAATGACTTTTCCTACATCAAAATTTTACAGCATTTGACATGGAAGTTCATTCAAAACGGTACTTGCACAAGTAAGAGCTGTGCAAAATTTTCCGAAAATTCTTTATTTTCCATGGGTTCTGTGGCGCAATGGATAGCGCATTGGACTTCTAAATTGTCTCGCCATCCAAAGTTTAGCAGCATTAGAAATAAAATGACTTTTCCTACATCAAAATTTTACAGCATTTGACATGGAAGTTCATTCAAAACGGTACTTGCACAAGTAAGAGCTGTGCAAAATTTTCCGAAAATTCTTTATTTTCCATGGGTTCTGTGGCGCAATGGATAGCGCATTGGACTTCTAAATTGTCTCGCCATCCAAAGTTTAGCAGCATTAGAAATAAAATGACTTTTCCTACATCAAAATTTTACAGCATTTGACATGGAAGTTCATTCAAAACGGTACTTGCACAAGTAAGAGCTGTGCAAAATTTTCCGAAAATTCTTTATTTTCCATGGGTTCTGTGGCGCAATGGATAGCGCATTGGACTTCTAAATTGTCTCGCCATCCAAAGTTTAGCAGCATTAGAAATAAAATGACTTTTCCTACATCAAAATTTTACAGCATTTGACATGGAAGTTCATTCAAAACGGTACTTGCACAAGTAAGAGCTGTGCAAAATTTTCCGAAAATTCTTTATTTTCCATGGGTTCTGTGGCGCAATGGATAGCGCATTGGACTTCTAAATTGTCTCGCCATCCAAAGTTTAGCAGCATTAGAAATAAAATGACTTTTCCTACATCAAAATTTTACAGCATTTGACATGGAAGTTCATTCAAAACGGTACTTGCACAAGTAAGAGCTGTGCAAAATTTTCCGAAAATTCTTTATTTTCCATGAAAAAAAGAGTGGTGTTAAAAAGGTGGTCATGCTAAAAATATAAATTTTCATGAACACCTTTCCATTACACAACTGACCCATTCAAACATTTTAAAGGTATACTCATCTCAAAAGATGTAATAAAAGAAGTTTGTCATCCAAAAATCTTGAAATTTACCTCCAGAAAGACTGGATTTCTTTTTGATAGTTGTCATTATATAACTAGCCAAAATTGCAGTTTGAGGACTCAGAAGAGGTCATTATTGTCATTTAGAAGATATGTAATTGCAGATAATTCATCATGCTTAAAGGGTTAAAACTAAAATAATTATAACTACAAGCAATGTGGATAATTTAGTCTGGTATCTCCAAGGAAAGCAAAGAAACTTTAAAAACATTAGAATAGATCCCGGTATTAATATTTATTGCTGCTCGACCACTAACCCCAACATGCACGACACAACGGATTCCTACATTCTCCAGTGCCTTACGCCAACAGCAAATTCATTGTGTATTTGTAAATACCAAGCTTAACTTCCTACTCTGTCATACTTTTTCTACTACTTTAAATTGTCTTGCCATCCAAAGTTTAGCAATATTAGAAATAAAATGACTTTTTCTACATCAAAATTTTACAGCATTTGACATGGAAGTTCATTAAAAATGGTACTTTTTTTGTAATTGCAGATAATTCATCATGCTTAAAGGGTTAAAACTAAAATAATTATAACTACAAGCAATGTGGATAAGTTAGTCTGGTATCTCCAAGGAAAGCAAACAAACTTTATGAACATCAGAATAGATCCCGGTATTAAGATTTATTGCAGCTCAAGCACTAACCCCAACATGCACAGCCCAATGGATTCCTACATTCTCCAGTGCCTTATGCCAACAGCAAATTCCTCGTGTATTTGTAAATAAAAGGGTTAACTTCCTACTCTTAGAAAGATAGAAAGAGATAGAGAGAGAGAGACTACGCACATTGCATGCTTCACATACTATTACACACATAACATACATGCATAATACTAACACACACACACACACACCTTTATACATACCATATATGCATAACAACCGCATACAGCACATTATGCATGCTTCAGTCCCACACAAACACCTAACATACCTGCATAACACCCACTCACAAAACACATTGTACACCTTACACACACGTTTACTTTTCAGCAAAGCTGTGCCGAGTTGAACTCATTGCAGGATTATGCAGTAACTACTCAATGATTGGTTAATTGTCAGGGACAATGGTAAGGCTTTTGAAATTCTTCTGTGCAAAGCTCCTTGCTTGCAATGATGAAGCAGAGAGAATCATCAACTGTTACTGACTGTTAATATATATAAAACCAGGATCAGTAGCGCCAAAAAAGGGGGTTCTGCTGCCTGACTGAGATACTGAAAAAAGAGTCCTACACTCTTTAGAAAGACGACTGACAATAATATAAGATACTAACCTTTTATTGTTACTGACTGTTGCTCTCTCCAGCAGATGTGCCAGAGGGCACATCTCTGCTTTGTCAGCAGTAAGACCACAGGTTTAAGGTATGGCTCAGAGGCGGGCTCCGCCATTAGCAGCTTGTAGGGCCACCTCTGTGCAGCCCACGGCTAGCTGTCCGGCAGACCAGAACAGGGACTTATGTCCCCACCTGGTCCACGGCTCGGCATTGGACATTTAAACAGTGGCACCAGGGCACTGTGAGCCTTAAACAGCGCCCTGGTTCCTCGGCAACGACGTGCTGGGCGTGATGACGTCATGGATGTCACGCCCAGCACATATTAGGAAGACAACTGGCAGAAGCTGAGGAGCAGCGTAGCGCACAGGAAGAAGTGAGGAGCAGCGCGCACATGAAGAAGATGGAGAAATGAAGAAAAGACAGGAAGCAACTGAAAGGTAAGAAAGAACAGAGAGTGATTCAGTGTGTGTGTGACAGTATGGGCAGTGTGATGTTATGGGCAGTGTGTGTGTGGCAGTATGGGCAGTGAGATGTTATGGGCAGTGTGT
>WWET01007043.1:1830-28185 GCA_011038615.1 Limnodynastes dumerilii | reverse complement strand
GTGATGCTATGTGCAGTGTGTGTGTGTGTGTGTGTGATTGTATGGGCAGTGTGTGTGTGTGATTGTATGGCATTAGAAAGTATGGCCAGTGTAGTGGTATGGGCAGTGTGTGTTCTAATATCTTACATATATACGGTACGAGACTCAGCGCCAAGACGCAGCAGTTCACCCCAGCTGTAATTTTTATTTTTACTTATTTACTAGCTTATAATTTTCTAGCTTATTATCCAGTTATAATTTTTATAACTGAGTTTTACATTATATGTGACATTTGGTTGTAGATATCTATACGCATAATGGAATTTAGAATGTTGTAATTTTTTTAGATTCTATCACAGTTTCTACACAGAGCATTTCCCTCGCCGCTCCCCCCCCCCCACTGTTAGTGTGTGTGTGATTGTATGCCATAAGAAAGTATTAGCAGTGTGATGGTATGGGCAGTAGGTGTGTGATTGTATGCTATAAGAAAGTATTAGCAGTGTGATGGTATGGGCAGTGTGTGTGTGTGTGTGTGTGTGATTGTACGCTATAAGAAAGTATTAGCAGTGTGATGGTATGGGCAAAGTGTGTGACTGTATGCTATAAGAAAGTATTAGCAGTGTGATGGTATGGGATTTGTGTATGTGATTGTACGCTATAAGAAAGTATTAGCAGTGTGATGGTATGGGATTTGTGTGTGTGTGCTTGTATACTACAAGAAAGTACTAGCAGTGTGCTGGTATGGGCAGTGTGTGTGTGTGTGTGTGTGTGTGTGTGATTGTATGCTATAAGGTAATATTAGCAGTGTGATGGTAATGGCAGTGTGTGTGTGTGACTGTATGCCATAAGAAAGTATGGCCATTGTGATAATATGGGCACTGTGATGGTAATGGCGGTTTCCTGGTTATAAATAGGATTTGCAGCGGGATAGATGGTATGGGCAGTGTAATGGTGTGGGCAGTGCAATTGCTAGTGTGGCAGCGTGATAGTGAAAATAGCATGGGCAACAGTATAGGTGGCATGGGAAGTGGTATAGAAGGTCAGTGCCACTTAAATAATATGTTATATTGTGTGACCTAATTAATAAGTTAGATTGTGCGACTTAATAATTTGTTACATTGTGTGATTTAATGAACATTTTGATTAATTTGTTACATTGAGGTATATCATTGGTCAGGCCTTATGCATTCTCTGATATAACACCATAGTAATGACACTTATGATGATTTTAAAACTCCTGATGGTGATGCAGCCGTCTATACACTGAATAACCAGTGTAATAATGTTACCCTAAAGTGCGCCAGTGGTTTACTGGCAACCACCCTTTAAGAACGGGTTATGGGCCACTGTTGTGGGCTTACCCCCCAGGCTAAAATTTGCCAGCCAGCCCCTGGTATGGCTACACTGTTAATATAGGTCAGTGTTGGCTAACCTGTGACACTCCAGGTGTTGTGAAACTACAATTCCCATCATGCTTTGTCAGGTATCCGCTATGCTTTTGCAGTTAAGGCATGCTGGGACTCGTAGCCAGGTTTTGTAAAGCTACAATTCCCATGATGCGTTGTCAGGTATCCGCTATGCTTTTGCAATTAAGGCATGCTGGGACTCGTAGTTTCACAACACCTAGAGTGTCACAGGTTAGCCAACAGTGATATAGGTGGATGAGCACTCCAGCTCAAATGCACCCATCCCACTTCCTGCACTCTGGGTAGTGTCACCTGTAGCACTGCCCCAATTACAACCCTTGCCTTATATATTTACATGTATTACAAGCATATGGATATCCATTTACTAGTACTTTGAAATGATGAACAGCATAAGATAAATAAAGGGTTACCTGAGCCTACAGATAGAAAATATATTTATTAAATGCTATTTACAACCCACAATTGTGTATTGTGTATAAGTAGAAAAGAGAAGTTATTATATAGTGGAATTTATTATCTTGGGTTTTTTTATTGTCATTTCGGGACCACTTACATACTTATGTATGCATGTAAGCTATACCACACATACATAATAACGGCACTAAGGTAGTGCAGGAAAAGGCCTGTTATTGCATGTTGCAATTATTTTATAACCAGCAGAGCTAGCAGCCAAATACGCTGCCAAACTCAATAATTGTAAATATATTTTCACCCATAATTACACCCCAGAGAACAACTGTAAAGAAAGTAACATTAACATAAAAACATAAAGATCAATAAGACAGTGATTCTGAAATGTGAGAAGGTAAATGTAACTTTTAGCAGAAAAGAAAATGTTTTCTATCTAAAAGTAATTGTGACATGAGACCAAAGAGAGTTCTTTATGATTTACTGAGCAGGGCAACACTAATGCTACAATCTGTCACATCAGATACAAAGGATGCCCGCTGACACTGCCTTGGAGCCCTATATAAATTGTAAACAAAAATGTAAACAAAAATATGTTTTGTTATTGAGTAAACAAAAAATAGTTTGCTTACACCATAGCAGTTCAAGTGAGACAGATAATGCAGTGGAATTACTCAGTGGAGACCACTCCCCTCACACGTGCAGGACTTCCGTGTCCAGGACCCTACCTCAGGTGTGCTACTCTTCTTTACCTCTCCCTAGTTCTCTGTTCTTCCTCTTCCCGTCCTGTCTGTGTGTTCCCTGTTCTTCCTCTTCCTGTCCTGTCTGTGTGTTCCCTGTTCTTCCTCTTCCTGCCCTGTCTGTGGGTTCCCTTTTCTTCCTCTTCCTGTCCTGTCTGTGTGTTCCCTGTTCTTCCTCTTCCTGTCCTGTCTGTGTGCTTCCTGTTCTTCATCTACCTCTCCTGTCTGTGTGTTCCGTGTTCTTCCTCTTCCTGTCCTGTCTGTGTGTTCCCTGTTTTACCTTTTCCTGTCCTGTCTGTGTGTTCCCTGTTCTTCCTCTTCCTGTCCTGTCTGTGGTCTGCCTGTTCTTCATCTTCCTCTCCTGTCTGTGTGTTCCCTGTTCTTCCTCTTCCTGTCCTGTCTGTGTGTTCCCTGTTTTACCTTTTCCTGTCCTGTCTGTGTGTTCCCTGTTCTTCCTCTTCCTGTCTGTGTGTTCCCTGTTTTACCTTTTCCTGTCCTGTCTGTGTGCTAATCTGCTTTACCTATCTCTGTCCTGTCTGTATGTTCCTTGCTTTATAGCCTCCCTGTTCTGTCTGTGTGTTGCTTGCTTCACCTGTCCCTTCTCAGCCTTTTGGCTAAGATCCGGTGTAATATGTGTTCTTTGATAAGGTTGTGAGAGCCCTTTGGATAGTCTGTTTCCCTGGTCCTCTGGCCATTTGGCTGAGAATGCTTTGAAAGCCATTAAACATGTGCCTCCAGGGTGGTGAAACAAAGGTGCCTGAAACACAGTCACTGAGTGGCATAGCAAGACATTTTATAGGCAATATTTCTAGCCCCCCACATTTTTTTTAAGCACTCACCTCCTTTGCTCTGGCCTTTGGCTTGGCAGAAGAGTCTTCGCTCCTCTGCCCGGCCACTATTTTATTTTTTCTCACCTTCACTTCTGTGTCACCTTTTTCACTTGGATTGATGGGTTTGGTTATTTCCTTAAAGGCTCTGAGTCCCTGATATCTTGAGGGGAGTTGTGGAGCCCTCTGGTTCTTATCCCTCTGGTCCTCTGCTGCTTTTCCAGTTGCAGGCAAGAAGGAGAGGCACAGCTGTCATAACCTTGAAACTCTTTTTCATGATTCCAAGGACAATTGGAGGGTCCCCCTAGCTTAGGCAAAGAAGATCTATTGACATTGTTCTCCCCAGTTGTCTTTAATGGCTATGGGGTGACAGGGATAGTAGGAGCTCTTCTCCTTTTGGAGAGGGCTTTGTCTGAGCCCTGTGCACTTTTTGTGTTTTACACTAGTTTTCTCTTCACTTTTTTTTCACAAAGCACTAAAAAAAGTAATGTTCCCGGCTTTCAATAAAAAGAAAAACTTGTCCCTTTTCCTGTCTGTGTGTTCCTCTGCTCTACCCGTTCCTGTCATTTACGTGTGTTCCTCTGCTCTACTTATTCCCGTCCTGTCTGTGTGTTTCTCTGCTCTACTTGTTCCCATCCTGTCTGTGTGTTCCTCTGCTCTACCTGTTCCCATCCTGTCTGTGTGTTCCTCTGCTCTACTTGTTCCTGTCCTGTTTCTGTGTTTCTGTGCTCTACCTGTTACTGTCCTGTCTGTGCGTTCCACTGCTCTACCTGTTCCCATCCTGTCTGTGTGTTCCTCTGCTCTACTTGTTCCTGTCCTGTCTGTGTGTTCCTCTGCTCTACCTGTTCCCATCCTGTCTGTGTGTTCCTCTGCCCTACCTGTTCCCATCCTGTCTGTGTTCCTCTGCTCTACCTGTCACCATCCTGTCTGTGTTTTTCTCTTCTCTACCTGTTCCCTTCCTGTCTGTGTGTTCCTCTGCTCTACTTATTCCTGTCCTGTCTGTGTGTTCCTTTGCTCTACCTGTTCCCGTTCTGTCTGTGTGTTTCTCTGCTCTACCTGTTCCCGTCCTGTCTGTGTGTTCCTCTGCTCTACCTGTTCCCTTCCTGTCTGTGTGTTCCTCTGCTCTACCTGTTCCCATCCTGTCTCTGTGTTCCTCTGCTCTACCTGTTCACGTCCTGTCTGTGTGTTCCTCTCTTCTACCTGTTCCCATCCTGTCTGTGTGTTCCTCTCTTCTACCTGTTCCCATCCTGTCTGTGTGTTCCTCTGCTCTACCTGTTCCCATCCTGTCTGTGTGTTCCTCTGCTCTACTTGTTCCATCCTGTCTTTCCTCCAACTTTCATTTGGCAAATGAGCAAGACTTTAGAAATTGCAAAAGAGAAATAGACTGAAGACAGAGCCACTGCTAGAGAAAAGGCTCATAATGGATGGACGGATAGGAAAATTTTAATAAATGTTGGATTAAAGACAATCCTGACACCTATATAGCTTCAATAGTCTATGTTATTACTAAACAGACCCCATGATTTGGAATGAATCTGCTGTAACATTACAGTGTTACCTTGAGCTAAGAATTATTTTTAGTGCAGTACAGTAAGATTATTCCGATCTCAGGCTCCTACTTCAGCCACACTACATCTTCTGCGTTCTTTATCTTTATAGAAAGCTCTTTTAGCTGCCTCCCTTTACATTTACAGAGTAAAGCTTCTCCTAATGGAATCCAAGGCCATTTGATGATCCAATAAAGCTTTCTCTTGGCCTGCAATAAAAATGATGCACAGAGGTGTTGTAAAATCTACAAGTCAACTGGAGGCAGCTGTTTGAAAAATTTCCCAGTTTCTCATATGACTCATAAACTAGTTACATGGTGAGGAAATTCCCTGAAAGTTCTTGGCAGACGCTACTAGTCTGACCAGTAGCTAAGAAACACATATACTTCCAGCCTGAAAAAAGGACTCTAGACATCAGCTTGTATATTTCAGGCTCTTTGCTGCATGTTTTTCTTTTAATTAAGGCTAAATCATTTGTGAACTCTTATAAGGTGTTAAGAAAATTAATTATAGACTCAGTCTCATCACTGGTGTAGATAAATATCTTGCTGAATGAGCCAAACATGCGCAGAAACAAGACGTAATGTTCTTAGTAGTGTCGCAAAACATTTAGATCTCCTTGTTTAATATTTAAACTGCCGAATTTCAATGCAAATGTAAACTGAACATAAAGGCCCTGACTGGAATGTAACAAAAAACCCGTCCTGTCTTTTATGTCAGAGACTGCACTCTTGCAAAACTTCCAAGTTTGAAATTTAGAGTTCAAACTGTCCCTAGGCACCATTTAAATTGCCTACCCCCTTCCAAAAAAAAATACATGATCATTTTGGAGGGTATAGAGCCCTGTTATGGGGGATAATTTGAGCACAAGCATGGAGGAGTGAAAAAAAATTCTGGCTATTTTGCTGGTAAAGGCATAGGTGCATCTATAATGGATGCAGGGTGTGCAGTGCAAACAGGCCCCTCAAAACAAGGGGCCCTGTGGCATTCATCCTGCACCCAGGGTTGGTAGAGGAAGGGGGACCATTTGGCATCTATTTCTTTCCTCTAAGATCTTCTGGAGTGAAGAAATAGATGCCGAATGGGCTCCCCATTCCCTGCGGTGGAACTGTCCAGATCCACGGGTGGAAAAGAAGGTGGGGATTAAAGCGCAGTTAGGCCCCACCCCTTTTGAGGTCCACGAATCAGGACAGTCCTGTCTCAGGTAAGGGGGGGGGCATGTACAAATCCTGCACAAGGGCCCCCTCACTTCTTAAAAAGACCCTGGGTAAAGGTATGTACACGCAAAATAAATGCACTTCGCAATTACATTGGGTGCAAGCGCCCCAACCCAATGGTGGAACGCCACATATTGTCCTTTGAACATAAGGTGGTGTATGTCTATTATGTGTACAAATCATCATTGTAAGCATTTGCAAGTGTATGTTTCCTGTGCTATAAACCACTTGCATACACTGCACTCCCCCAGTACATCCTCTACTTCTGGACCCCACTGTTCCCTGGCACTTCTCAGATATGTTTAGAGGAAGATGAGTGCCCCCTTCTGTGCCCCATATTTCATTGTTCCTGTCTCCTAACATATTTTTGGGAGCATTGATTTTGAGTTGTGGTTTTGTAGATGCTGCCTGTGCAAGTATGAAACCTCGTGTCAAACACATTCATTTCTGACATGTGGTGTGACTGAGGTTTGAACTTCAGTGGTTAAAACACCAGTAATGATCTAAAAATATTTATGGAATAAACAAAAGGGAGACAGAAATGAAGTCAATGTTTTTTAGTAAAGTTGCAGGCAGTCAATAGGTTCCGCTAATCCAAAAACAGAAAACTTCAGTATGAGGAAAATGATCTAGCACTAAAAGATAATGTACTGCATGTCTACTATTCACTGATTATTACTTGAAAAGATTACATTCCCATAAGATAACTTCAGAGTTCCCAATTCTGACCAAGCACAGAGATTGGAGACATCAAGGAAAGACTTCTGACGCTCAGTCTGAGAGTCTTCCAGGTTGGTGGATATAGTAGAGTGTGTCCCTCTCTGAGATTGTCAAGTCAAATTTTTGCGCAATCTAAGGGAGGACTCATTCAACTTAGGGGAAAGGTTGGCACCCCAAGATTTACAGCAATGGTTGGCATTAGGACCCGTTTCCCCCTTGGTTATGGTCTTTCGTAAAGTTTGCTGGCCAAATAGGGCCAAAAGACCTCAGTCAGCACATGATGACTGGTCGCAAACAAAAGATGGCACAGGATAGCCTGGGGACCACAAAGCAGGTCACTAACAGATGCCAATATGGAACAGATCTAAGGGGCAATGCTCTCTGGCATTGGGTAAACACTTTGTGTAATTCTAACATGAAAACATAACTGGGCCTATTATATTTGCTCTGTAATAAAGACAAAAAAACCGCTTTCCGCGCTACTTAACTGATCCAGGATCAATTCTTCTTGTGGCGAGCCTGGCAAGAAGAACAGTGTCATTTACTAATACACACTTGAACTACGAGGTCCTGTGATGATCTGCCCGCTGTCAGCCCATGTCCTTCAAATACTCGGACCATTCCCAACAGGAGAAGCAGTGCAGATGTGCAGTCTGAAATGGGTCAGTTGGGTAATTTGGACGTTTTTTGCCCACAAAATCATCATTGGTGATCCTTATTTCTATTACCAAGAAACACCATTGGTTATTCAGTGGGAAAAATATATATTAATATATATAATAATATATAATATAGCATGGGAGATTTTAAAAGAACACTATCTTCAGATGGCGTTATTTTTACAGTTGGAGTGACAAACTTCACTCCGAAACTTTGTAAATGTAACTATATGTTGCCCCACATTCCTAATGTGAAGCTGGTAGTGATCACCATGGAAACATTACTTTTCCATGGCATTTAGAGGGCCGGATCCAGATTTCTGTATGACACCCATTTTACGTAAGCAAAGTACGTAAGTTGGGTGTCGGGAGGGAAGGGAGGATGCACGCTGCAGATGTGATGCGCGGTTCTCTTATCGTACGTAACTCTTGATCCGGCACATAGGGCTGGATCCAGACTAAAGAAGGAGCTTGAAATTAAGAGAGGAAAGTTACTCCTGGGCAAAACCATGTTGATTGCAGGGGGGGGGGTCAAGTTAATTGTATGCATGCAGGGATTAGAGTTGAGAGGGGATGTTTCCTATCCCAAGTCTAAATAACAGTGTGATAGTAAAGCTGGTCAGTATCTGTGTGCAGTAAGCAATTCAAGGATATATCCCTGCATGCAAAGAATACAATTAACTTGACCCCCCCCCCTGCAATCAACATGGTTTTGCCCAGGAGTAACTTTCCTCTCTTAATTTCAAGCTCCTTCTTTAGTCTGGATCCAGCCCTATGTGCCGGATCAAGAGTTACGTACGATAAGAGAACCGCGCATCACATCTGCAGCGTGCATCCTCCCTTCCCTCCCGACACCATCTTAAATTCGCTAAGCGCGGACCTGTGAATCGATCGCAAGCACTTAAGATCTTAAGTGCTGCGGAAGTTTAAGATCTGAAGGATTTGCATGGAAATGGGCGGGGGGAGGCAGGGAGATGAGGGAAAGTGGGCGCGGGCAGACACTTAGGATCTCAAATAACCGCAACTACTTCCCTTAAGATCTCAAATGACAGCGCAGAGTTAGGGTTGCTCAATGGTGGTCTAACTTTAAGATCCGCCGCTGTTTGCAAGGGGAGTGACTATTTAAACAGTGGGCTGTAACCTGCTAAGATCTGAACTGAAGTTGCGTATATATTTGCGATCTTTTCACAGTCGCATCTCTGAAGCACCTCCTTATAGTTCTTATTTTAAGAAGATTCTTAAGTGTGAATCAGGTCCTTAATTTCAAGCTCCTTCTTAAGTCTGGATCCAGCCCATAGTTTGTGAATAAAGATCACTCTAATATAATGCAATAAAGGCTATTTTTACCTGAAAATGACCATTATTGCATGAAAATGAAGTGATCACACTTTAGTAAATGGAGCCCTAAATCTTTTACATTTATATATTTGCAAGTGAACAATAAGCAGTCAGATTTTTTGGGTAGTTTGACCTTAATCCTATTCCGATCCAAGACCTGTATCCAGTCCAAACCTAAGCAAACAAGAATATCACTCCTTCTATTTTAGCACATACAAAAACACCCCCTCCCCCCGCATTTGTTCCTTCACAGTATATAATAACAGCCTTACAATGCTTTTCGCTGCCAGTGAACACAATAACAAAAAAGGCATACATTATATTTCATAACGCCAAGAGCAACAGCAAGAGGCGCTCCCTCCAGACAGGGTGTTTTTCTAGAAGCTGATAGCCCTTCATACAAAAACATTTTACATCCATTCATACATTTTATAGCTGTCATAATCTTGGAGAAATTGTACAGCGAGAGACTGAAATTATGACCTTCACCAGTGAAACAGAAATATGGTTTTATGATTTTATTTTGCTTGATAAAAATGGAATAAAAAAAAAAAGAGTTGTCCAATATTTT
This sequence comes from Limnodynastes dumerilii, assembly GCA_011038615.1. Taxonomy (NCBI): domain Eukaryota; kingdom Metazoa; phylum Chordata; class Amphibia; order Anura; family Limnodynastidae; genus Limnodynastes; species Limnodynastes dumerilii. The sequence goes on along the minus strand of WWET01007043.1, from coordinate 18,752 downwards.
TGTCTATACAGTTGTCCTGGGATTAACAATACATTGTTGTGGCCCGAATTTAGAGATCCGTTTTTGAGGGGAGTTCCGTGTATATTTTTAGGATCGGATCAACTGCGGATGCATAGCAACTTTATTGACGTAGTTTACATTGACTATGCGCACGGAAATGCCTAACGGACGTACATGTGAATCGCACTTTGGGACATATGCACAGAAATCTGGAAAATTTTATTAAAAATGGGTGGGAGAGGCATTTAAATGAGTGCATGGAAGAATGCCCTGCCAGCCAGGGGCCGCTGTGCCGATGTCTTGGTAAAAAAACAAAAACTTTTTTGAACGTTGCAACTATGCCCAGCGCTAATGACAGTCATTGGCCAGTGTGAAATATCGTGAGAACGATATTTCAGACACTGGCCAATGACAGTGAACCTGTCATTAGCGCTGGGCATTTCCTGCTAGAAGGAAGTGAGTTGCGACGTTCAAAAAAGGTTATTTTTTTTAAATTGAGTTAAATTTCTCCTTCGCTGCCTGCTCTTTTTTTCACAGCGATAAAAAAAACTATTGAATTAGCGTATTTTTTTACGCTAAATGACCGGTGATAGCGTCGTATTTTTTCCGGCGCAAATTTTTTTAAATAATTAAATTAGGCCCATAGAATAGATGTGAGAACTAGACGGCGGGCAGGAGCCGCATTCTTCACGGGAATGACAGTCTGAAGAAGGCGGCTCCTGTCTATTTCCTTTTTTCCTCCGCTCCCTCCTCCCCTCCCCATGCTGCGGGGCGTGACGTCATCACGTCCAGGGCAGCTTCACCAGTCAATAAACAGCGGCTGGTGGGGAGCAGGGGGAGGAGGGCTATAAAAGCAGCGTGGGTACGGCACCATATTTACAGTATAGCGGTGGTGTGCTGAACGTTTGGCTCTGCTCTACTCTCTCAATTTGAGCCTGGCCGAGGTTAATAAAAATTGGGGAGAAATTGGGAGAATTGTCCTGGCCCTGGAGTTGACTGACTGAGCCTGACTCTGCAGGTGGGCGTCTGGGGATAGGGGATTGGGGTGATGTTTTTACTCTTTTAGAATTTTATTATAGTGTAATTAAAGCTTGGAGCATTAATATGAATTTTGTTTTTACTGTTTTGCCCAATTTAACTGTCTGTGGGGTGTGGTGGGGACTGTGAGGGATTTTTTTTTTTGCTGCTTCTCTTTTGAATTTTATTGTATAGTAAAGCAATGTTGAATAATTAATACTTTTTTTTTTACTGTTTTTGTCAATTTCATTGTACGTGGGGTGGGTGCTGTTGTTCGTTTTAAAGTAAATATATATTATTTTCTACTATTATGTATTATTTGTTATTTGTATTGTGTGCTTGACTGTGTCTGTGCACGTGCGTGCATGAATTTATGCGTGTATGTATGTTTCTATATATCTGTGGCTCCTTGAGGTTTCTATTAGGAATTTTTGGCTCTTAGCCAACGAAATGTTGGCCACCCCTGTATTATAATGAGTTTTGAAACCACAGGGGCAGGTGGCTCAGTGGGTATTACTTGTGTCTCACAGCTGAGTTTGATTCCCAGACAAGGCAGTATCTGTGTGGAGTTTGTATGTTCTCCCTGTGTCTTTGTGGGTTTCCTCCAGGTGCTCTAGTTTCCTCCCACACTCCAAAAACATGGTTATGTAATATGATGGCGCTATGTAAAAACCTGTTAAATAAAAAAGGAAAAAGACCCAAATACCCTTTTTGAAAAAGGTAGACGCTGTAAAATTGATACATAAGGGACTTTACTATGGGAGTGTTAGGGGCGTGTATGCTGATACGCCCGAGCGAACGTTCGCATTCGCCCGTCGTGCGAATTTTCGTAGCGCTGGATCAGGCCCTTGGCCACTGAAAGGTTGGCCACCCCTGGTTTAGCCAATGAAGCTTTTAACCAATACTGGTAAAAAATAATGGCCCAGATCCTAACCTACGTGTGCTAGCCGATGACGTAATTTCACCCGTTTTAATTTACTGCACATGTGCGCGGAAGATGTTACGCCACGTAACTCCCAACGTGCGTAAATACGAACGAAAAGCGGGGGGTGCCTATTGGAGTGCATAGTAATCACGCTGGCGTAAATACGCTAAGCGTTGTAACGTAACTATCCCATAGGTCTGAATCTACCCCAATATTTTGAGCTGTTAGATAGTCCAGTTTCACTGGAAATGACTGGAAATGAATATTATTGAGGTAATAATACTGTAGGAGCAAAAATACATACAAATGATGTAGCTTCAATAAAAAAAAATACAGATCCAAAACCAAAACATTTCATGATGGTTTTGCCAAAACTAAAACAAAAACCAGAAGAAGATTTAGAACCAAAACCAAAACAGTGGGGTATAGTTTAAGTTATTAGATTTATTTTAGACATGGGCAGATTTTAAATAAAATTAGCAAGTTTGCAAATGCATTAATTTGTGGTGGTTTTGCAAGTGAGATTTAAAAGGACAATTTTAAACATCCCACATGTGCAATATATTTTCCAACTATCTGCTATACTTTTATGCCATGAAATACAAAAAATGACTCAAAATAGGGTACAAAATACAGCAATAAAGAAAAACTAAAACAAGTGAAAACAAAGGGTGTAGTATATTAGCACGAAGTTTAGAGCATTGACAGTAACCCTGCTTTAACTAAAGTGTTGACAGGATTAACTGAGCAGTGAACTTGTTATGAGTAGAGGAGAGTGCGTGGACAGAGCGGAGGAGAGAGCGTGGACAGAGCGGAGGAGAGAGCGTGGATGGAGAAGAGGAGAGAGCTTGGACAGAGAAGGTGGGAGCAGGAGAAGGGACACGGTAAGCAATTTTTTTTAAATTATTTTATTATACTTTAAGCAATTTTTTTTTTATTATTTTAGTATACTTTTTTTTTTTTTTTAACAGTTTTAGCGATGCTACAATCATTGATAAATGTATTTTTGTCAACGTAGTGACAGGAACAGAAAAAAAATTATTAAACCTGCAACATTTTTTATTTAAAAAACCCATCTGATGGTATTACCTCCCCTCCATTGCTTTCTGCAGCTCTAGATGACTCCACTCAAGGGGAGCAATTAATAAAGGATAATTAATAATTAATAAAGGAAGATCTTAAAAAGAAAAAGTGTTGCACATGGCAACCAATCAGATTTGAGCTCTCGTATTCTAGAATGTGTTTGGTAAGACATGTCTGGCCAAAACAAATGTGTGGAGTAAAAGTGAGCACTTCAGGTCAACATTCTTCTTCAAACAATAGTTATATGCAGTTTGAGGTGGCACATTTTTGGACGTATTGCTTCTCTAGTACTTTCCCCATAGTTGGTGACTTTTCCTCCCATACTGGATGGGGCTTGTTGGTGGGGCATTGCAAAGCCTGTAATAAACTGCTGACCACAATTTGCACTGCGGTTGGAGCCCGTTAAAAAATAAGAACACATTGCTTAGATTGCACGTTTTGTGTTATGATCAAGGCGCTCGTGGCGTGAACATGGACATGACACAAAAAGCAGGCCTTCTTTTCTTTTGCTGACTTACTTATGTAAATAACTTTTTGGGCACCATATTAGCACCCAGGGCAAGATGTTAAAACACTTGCGAGATATAATAGCCCTGTTTCTCCTTTATCCACTTTTCATGAGTTAATGCGGGAATTTATTATTCTTGGTATACTTCTTTTCTCTAGCTCAGAACATGGGCCCGAATTCAGACATCCTAGAAGAGGAGAATGCAAAATCCTCATCTTTAATAGCACTATGAATGGCAGCTTAATTAGGCAGGGGACAGGGTTTTAGATGTGATTTGCATAAATTACATCCTCAAGCTCCGCCCTATGGTCAGAAAATGATCGCTATGATCAGAAAACACTCCCCCTTTGTTACTGCAGTGCATGTGCGGGTGACACAGTACCAGAATGCTCCAGGACAGGATTCTGGATCCAGGTAAGTATGTCTTACAGCGGTGGGGTAGAAGAGAGCAGGGAGAAGAAGCGTTTCTGCTCTCTGGGAGGGATGCAAATTTCACAGTAACACCTGGCTACAACCCTCATGTACAATCCAGATATTCTGCACCATGGCCTCGTAAAATGCAATGTTAAGGTAGAGTCTGGCAAGCAAAGCCATAGCTAGAATTTTTTGTGTCAGGGGCAAAAAGGAAAAATGCCACCTCCCCCCCCCAGTCTTGCATCAGTAGCCAAATTAACCTTAAAAATGAGCATACTGGCACCCCACTTCATCATCGCGTCCTGGGCGACCACCTTTATCGCACATGCCTGGTTACAGCCCTGCCTGACTACCGTAGTGGACTTCCCTCTCTTATGCCATAGTTAAGATGCAGCAGGGATCCTGCATTGGACCTTCATTGTGCTGCGGTCAGGGGTTACACCTCTATCAGCTGGGAGCATTAGGATGAAGAGACCATTCAGGTCAGCTGACTGGCCACGTTGTTACTCCTGACCAATAGGGACACAGAGGAGTTTATCATGAAAAGTCATCAATCCTGCAATTACTTTTATATGCTGCAGCCTTTGCTGCAACTTCTGGAGGATTTCTATAAATATAATTTATATATTTTTGGTCAGTTTGGTGAATATTAAGTACGATAAGTGGAAATTTTGAAGTGGTCGGTTGGGTTTGGTAATTTAGAAGGGAATAAAATGTCACCCCCCCAAACCTTCCCAACACCCCCTGCCCCCAATTCCCTCCTACTGGTTATGTAATTTGATTCTATTTCCTGCATTTCATATTTCATGGGTGAGGTGCCTATTTCCTTGTATTATGGTAGCAGAACATCACTTAATATATATAATATAAGGATATCGTAAATCTCAAACTAAATTGAGGGTAAACAGGGTCTAGGGTCCGTATAGTTTTAAATAAACAACTGGAAAGACTGGATGGGCCATGTGGCTCTTATCTGCCGTCACTTTCTATGTTTCTATCTCCAGATCTGGTCCCGTGTTTCTACTGTATTACTATATTCTCTGTATTGATCTGCTAATACAGAGAATCCAAGACTTTGAGAATATATATAGACGTTCAGATCACAATAATGATCCTGGAATACTATGTATACAGGAGGCTCAGTTAAGAGTAGATGGGCAAATAATTGATGGACCTTAACCATATTACTTTCCATACTTTTATGGAAAAAAAACTGAGAAAGAAAGAGGGAAATCCAGCTGTGTTTTCCTTGACAGAAAATCTATCTTTCTCCTTTGGCAGTTAACAACAAATTTTCCTGTGCTGATATACAGCATGACACAGAGAGTGCTATTGATGTTTAGTATGGAACAGAAAGTAACACTAGACAAAGCTAATTTCTTAGATATTTTCCAGGGGGGGAAAAAAAAGATTCCTTCTCATCTTTGCTCTGATTCCAATTTACTGTACATTCAGCAATCTCCGGGGATTAGAAGTTTACTTTACATTACAAGATTTATCATAGTTTTCTAGAACGTCTATGAAAGAGAGAGCACTGTACATATAGAATGTGGATACTGTCCTCACAAAGGTCAGCGTCCACTTTAGTAAGTTTAGTTTGTCCAGTGGATCATCTGCCTTAAAGTATAAGTTTACTAAACTTAGAGTATCATTTCAGGAAAGATAGTCCTGTAGGTTATAAAAACATTTCTAGGTAACTGAGATGGGTCATTTCCACAGGCCTTGCTCGTATAATTTTTTAGTGTATGTTGTGGGTGTTAAACAAAAATTTGGATATCATCAATCTAAGTTACCCACAAGCTGTCGCTCTTTGGGGCTGATCCAGCCCTACGTTGCCCAGCAGTAATACGCCAGACGTAAGCGTAAGATCGGCTTAAAAGCCAATCTGCGCATGCGCCGGGCAGATTTTGCCCGGCGTAGCAGCAGCATAGTAACGCTGGAGGGGGCGTTCCCCTCCGTTACTTTGCTGCAGTTAGTGCAGGTAGGCGGGGGGGAGAGAGGGTAATGAGGCTGGGAGGGCGGCGTTAGCGTAGCAATGCTGGCATCCCAGGGTTTTAACACTCGCTTACGCTGGGTAGCCTTCAGCCGGCGTAAGTGAGTGTTAATACGCTGGGGCAAGGGGGAGTGTCGGGGGAATGTAGTGATGGCACGCGGATCGTTAGAACGCTCAGTGTACCATCGTCGCTCTGGATCAGGCCCTATGTGTGCAACGTGATCATGTTTGGTAGCGACTAGTGATGGTGGGTCGTATTCACAGATCCGTTATTTAAAATTACGCAATTATATGCACGCACGTAGCAAGGCAACACCCACCAACACCCACGACACTCCCCTCTCACGGCTGTGCAATCGCAGATTTACGCCTCCATAGAACACCTCTAACTTTACGTGCGTATATGTGTGCCATATGTGCGATTCTATGGAACCGCGACCTCAAAGACTCATTTAAATGCCCCACCCATTTTCACGTAATTTTTCAGGTACGTATTTTAACCCCGCCCCTCCGTACGTATGTCTCCAAGTGCGATTCACATGTCTGTACCTAAAGCACTTACGTGCGTATATTCTACGTTACTTATGTAAATAAAGTTACTACGCATGCGCAGCTAAAACGTACCTAAAAATACGCACGCAACGCCACGTGAAAACGGATCTGTGAATACGGCCCGGAATGTGACCGCATCGTATCGGCAAAAGGTAACTGCATTGTATGTGCGCACTCCAAGTGGCGGGAGCCCAACATGTACGCAGGGTCTCCCTGTCGTGTGCAGTTTATAGAGCAATCTGTACACACACAGATCCGCACAGAACTCAGAAACGCCACCCCATGCGGCTATTCCGCATGACCAATCCCGCCTATGTTGCGGGATATAGCCATGCGGAATGCATGCACTGCCCCATCGTACGGATCTCAATGCACACTGAACTCTGTGCACAATGAGATCCGATGCATAACATCTGGCGCAAGCATGTGCACATGTTACTTGCAATGGGACTTTTATCCCTTTTTTTGGTGGTCGCCGCACCAAATACTGTCATTACAAAGTAGGGACAGCGGAAAGTTGCTTTTAGGCTGTCTCTGTTTCGAATGACAGCAGTTGTAGATTTTTTTTTTGCCGTCAGGGACTTAGAGTTAAGCTGTGGAGGGGTGAGACCTAGGGATAGGCTGTGGGGGGAGGACACTTAGGGTTTGGGTTAGGGAGCAGGTTGGGGGATGGATTGCTATGCCTCATCGAGGGAATGGCCCTTTCGAAATAGGGCCATTCATTACGGGGACCCACACTTATCTACAATTACCTCTTATCTTGTCTCAACATCTGTCTTAGTACAGACACCTCAATTAAGTATATTAGTTTACTTCATAAACATTGACAGATGTTCATGCAGTAAACTGCAATGCAGGACATTTTTATTGGGCTCATTATCTATTGGGTGTCAAATTTGTGGTGTCAAATTGTAACTCTAAATTATAAAGAGGTGATTGGTTAATGGGAGAAGGGGGCACATACACTTTCAATAGTGACAGCATTCAAATGAGGAAGGATCATGGTCACCTCTGTAGAGTTACCCATGAAAGTATATATAATAAATGTCATACGCAGTTTATAATGTGTTTTCCAGTCACAAGGATCTAAAAAATTTGTGAGTGCGCAAGCAGAGGAATCTGGATTCAGACTTCTGTACTAATTGTGTTTACACAAAGTATCCAATGGAGGGGTGGAATGGGGTGGTTGGGAGTTTAGTGGGAGCAAGTGTGGGTCGTCGTAGCGAATGGCCCTATTTCAAAAGGGTCTTTCACTCCCAGCCAATTTCCGAAGTGGCTGGGATATCGATTGCTTATGCCTCGATGAGGCATAGCAATCGATCCCCGGAGCACTGAACACAGTGCTCCAAAAGTGCAGTGCAACCCGCTCCCTAACCCAAACCCTAAGTCTCCCCCCACGTTGCCTAACCCTAAGACCCCGGCTGCGGCACTTCCGAAAGTGAATGGCTGAGTATGCAAATCGCATGCTCACCCATTCACAAAGAAAAATTCAGAGAGGGCTCACATTCGAAATAGGGACAGCCAAAAAATAGCTTTTGGCTGTTCCTAATTTTAAAGGCGAGCCTTTTGCAACTATGGGAGCAGGGGCGTAATTAAATGTTATAGTAAAGCTGGCCATACACTGGAGCAATTATGGACCCCATCATCCAATTATCAGGTGACCGGACAAATAATCACTCTAGTTAGTGGACAAGATCAATTTTTAAAACACCAGATCATCACCCAAGAAACACTCTAGTATGATAATTTGGTCTTTTAGCATGTTTGATTTAAATCAGGCATTAGTGCTTAATAATTTAAGTGCCACCCTCTTCAGCTAGAATTTGAGTTGGGTGTTGGGGAGAGATTTAGGGTTTGGGATTGGATTGGGGTTACTTACCTTTTAGAGCACCATGTTCGATGCTCCAGGGATCGATTGCTATGCCTCTTCAAGCAATTGTTTTCCCAGCCAGTACAGAACTGGCTGGGAGCGAACGGCCCTATCAAAATAGGGCCGTTCGCAATGGGGAGCCTCATTTGCCCAGTAGGAACAAATTTTACTATTGAGCAAAATCCTATTGAATTGCAAGAGAGAAAAATTTCATGTGTTGCAAACAGTTTTAGTGTTGAGTGGTGATATCTCTTAGCTGAAGTCTAAATAGCTGGTCAGTATCTGTGTGCAATAAGAAAGTATTCTCCCTGCTTTCAGAGAATAATATGATTCCCCCTGGAATTCAAGATGGTTTTGCCCAGTCGGGTTGCCGAGGTTTTTTCTTTCTGCTCATGTGTGTGAATCAGGGCTAACCATCAGGAATGTGTATTCCAACTCATCTAAATTCAACAACAATGGACCGGATCCGGATATGTGTGTGCACACATCACACATCCATTGCGGATCCGGATCCTCCTCCTGCGTGGCGGGCGGAATGTGTACAACGTCTATGTATGGTGGGAAGGTATTTAAATAGCACTTGTTTCAGCCCCCATGCACTACGCAGACTATTCCAGAAATATTAAGGCAGGTTCCTCAGCTGCCTTTTACGCGAGGGGAGTGGCCTCTGGATACAGCAGTAACCCAGCATTGGATCTCTGTCAATGGTACTTCTGACACGGGGGCTGGGTGGAGTTTACTAGTGAGCATTCCCTCCCTCCCTTTGTGTACCCATCCAGGGACCGGATTCACAACCCCGTTTTTTTTTTTTTTTTTTACATATGTGCCTAATTTTCCGATTCTAGTTACGATGAATGCATGGTATGTACGCATGTACGCAATCTACGTAACGAAACGCTACGTAGATAGCGTAAAATAGTTACTATGCATGTGTAGTAGCTAGAATCCCTGTGAGAGGGAGTGGTTAAAAAGCAAACAGGTATATTGATGGTCGGACCCATCGCTCACAGATCAATCCAAATCTATTGCTAAAGCTGGCCATACACTACAGTGATTATCGGACCGATCATCCAGGTATTGGGTGATCGGGTCAATAATCACTATAGAGAGCGGTTAGGATCGACATTCCAAACAGCCAATGATCATAACAGAAATGCCCTGGTAGGAATTTTGATCATATGTTATGCATAAAATATATCAGACTCAAGTTTCTGATATCAGCACAGAACCGATCAACATGAAGGGCCTCCTGTCAGTCTCAGCAGCCTCTCCCTCTTCATCCTGGATTATCAGTCCCAGCAGGAGAAGTAAGTGGTGCTGATCTCTGGCCCTTTCCTTATCGGGAAAATTGGCCCATTTATTGGTCACCTCCCACTGTGAGCAATAATCGTGCCAGTGTATGGTTATCTTTAAGGATCCGAACCAATCAAATTCAGAATCTAGATCCAAAACCAATCTGGATCCAGCTTCCATTCTATACACATTTATAGATGACAATATTCCTTAAAATGTCCATGTGTTTCGCAATATAATTTACAAATTAATCTGCTCTCCCAAACAGCCTCTTAAAACAGTAGAAGGAAAATGACCCCTTTTTATTCATGTTTCATTGAACAAAAAGGGTAAAATAAATTGGAGAGTTGGCATCTTGTATTGTTTTTAGTGCATTAGGCCGTTCAGTAGTAATAGGACAGGGATATTAAACACCTTGCCGGCTTCTATTGCCGTCTCTGGTTACCGCCTTGTAACAGCAGATAATTATAGCATTATCCCCTCGGTTATGGCCAAGGAAAGATCTGAGATAAAAATCCAGCACATTTAATGTGTTTCCTGAAAATTCTTTCTGCTTGGAAAAACTAACATTGCGTGCGTGTTTGGGCTACACTGTATTCACGCTTTTACATTTTAAGACTCGCAATTTCTTTGGTTTCAAAAGCTACAACCACTTCAGCCGGTGCATTAATGAAGTAAGCAGACAATCCTTAGATTAAAGGCAAAAGATGGATTATATTTATTCCTTCAGGACATATTCATATTTAATCCTTTGATGACCTTTTTTTTTATTAACATATGCAGCATTGTAGCAAGACGCTTTAAATGGCCCCACCACAATGCTTCATATTTTAGTGCCATTGACAAGCCGTAATATTCTCCCTGAAACGCCGTTCATTTTGGCATCGATTATAGTCGCAATGGTGATAACATTGTCAATAGTAAAGCAAACACTTTAAAATCAAGATTGAGACCTAAATATTTCCATCAATAGTTTTATTGAAGTTTTAAGAGAAAAAAGGGAGCAGGGGTGGGGGTACAGGTAGGAAGATATTATTAATATAGTATCAAAAAATGGCACTGATTCATTTAGGGGCTTATGGGTGGGTGTCAGGATGTGGTTTGCTGGTTTCCAAAAATCCATTGGATGGCATCTGAATTTAGACTGACAGCAACTGCCGGCAGTCTAGATTTGAGAAACCAGCGGTGATACAACTGAAGAGTCATCTACTGACAGGTAAGTGTTATTACCTACCCTACCCTACCGATTCCTAGCCCTAATCATTTCCCACAGCCTAACCCTAACCTTCCCCTCCTGCAGCTCTTAAGCTCCGTGGGATCTTAAGTCATTTTATCTATATTAATTCACTCAATAACATTAGGCTGACAGGGTATGAATCTTAACAAAAAAAAGAACTGAACAGGGTTGTCTTTTGACAACAAGGTTGATAGTATTATTATATCAACCTTAGTTGATGAGTTGTGAACAGTTAAAGTCAGACACTTACCCTAACAGCAGCCCAAGCCTAACCTTAACATTAAGCATAGTACTTACCCGTCCATGCTGCATCAAGTGCGAAAGTATAGATCAGGTGTCTTCATCAAGAGCAGAATCAATGGTTAGATATTTCCATTGAGTGCAGATTTGTCGATCAGACATCACTGTAGATCTTCCATGCAGCAATCCAGCAGTGTTGAGCTCAAAGCCGTCTAGTAGGTAAGTGTAAGGTAAGTGACCACATCCCAACTGCACAGGTTCTTTAACCCCAATATAGATATGCAGATAAATCTCCAAGACTTTCTGTTTCCTATTTATTTAATGAGTTATTTGTTATCAGGTGTGGTCTAATGCCCCAATTTTTTTAAATGACATTTTGTGCAGTGCACATTATATGTGAGCTATGAATTCAGTTCATTATTTTTGCATTTATTTGTGGATAGTTGGCATTACAGCAGCCACGAGATTGCCTGGTGGAAGACATATTTTTGTTCTAGCACTTGCACTTACACTACAGTGGGGCATAAAATGAACTGGGGGCATATAATAAAAATAGAAAAAGAAGCATTTTATACATTTAACATTTTACATAATATTATACATTTACATAAAATATATGCAACAACAAGGCCATAGGCCGTGGCACACTCCTTAATAAAGAGTTCTTTAATTAACAAAAATGGTGCATGACTCAAAGACTTCAAATACAGATTTTGACAATATAGATTATTCAGTCAGCACTGAAAACTGATTCCAAGAGACTTAAACTTGCAAAAAAAAAAGAGATAATTATATCAGAAATTTCATCAGGAGAAGTACACAAAAAAGAATTCCACATGTGTAAAAAAAAAAATACTAAAAACGTGACAAGATAAGCAGTAATAGAAATGGCCGCTCAACAATGTAGCAGCTAAATGAATAATGTTCCAATCTGTAGTCCCAGATGGATAATTAAAGTGCAATTATAGGAGTCAACGGGCCTGATCCAGAGCAACGCTCGCAAGCGAGCGTACGCTCATCGTTTGCGAATTTTCGGCAAAAAATTCGCAATGCGCATGCCCAGTATGACAGCTTCCGGTCGCCCGAGCGTCATGAGCGAATAGCGGGCGTATCGTTAGCGTATTTTTCGCTCGCTGGGCGTATTTTTTTTACGATGGTCGGCTGGGCGCCCGTTTTACTACAGGGAGGCGGGGATAGCCATTTAAATTGTACAGTATGGGCGTGCTAAGCGTATTTTCTCAGCGTATTCTCTGCGAATTTTCGTACGGCCGACGGTCGTAGGGCAAGTTAGGATGGGATTTAAGCCCCGACTCCAGATATAGATCCAATTAGTTATAAATAACGAAACACCTGAAGAAGTATTCAATTCTTAGAAGAATCCTGAAAAACCCCAAAAATTGGATTTATCTCTGAAGCGGAGAACCGCTGCAATAATAAGGGTTTAAATAAGACGAAAAGAAAATTTATAAGCATATTTAAAAAGAAGAACAAACGGACATAATATGGTGACCTTTAGGACCCAACATTTATGTAAGCCACGGAAGATACATTTGGAAACATAAGAGAAAGAAGTAGCAAACTTGTAAAAATATGTTTATTTTTATGTTGCTAAAAGATCTCCTTAGCAGGAGGAGGCGCAGTGTCAAGACTAAGTCCAAATATATGCTTTATGCAGTTATGAGAAAGTAGATGAAGAGTGGGGAAGGAAAAAAAGATATGTGCACATTGTTTATGTTTTTCACATACATAACCAGAATATCAGGTACTTTTGAGAAATAAGGGATTTCAGAGAGATGGAGTAAAAGATATATTAAGAATGGAGGCACATTTGAACAGGAATAAACCTTATGAGCATAGCACCACTAATGATGATGTTTTGGAGCAGATAAAAGAAGAGTCGCATAGTTCCCAGATCATACCTTGAAAAAGAGCACATGCTGCTTGAAATGCGTTGGTAGGTCTGGGAGCAATATTGTTTATTTATTTTTATTCATTCTTAACTGCTTCTTCACCATTCTTCTCCCTCTCTCGATCTTGGGAGTTTTAAAAGGGCCCTTTTTTATCTCAGATCGTAGCATTGAAGTGATTTACCATTCTAATAGGAAAGGTGAGGTGCAGGAAAGAAAAGAGGGGTTTTTCTCCCCTTTTAAAGGGAGGTTCACTAGAACCCATAGAGATAAAACAATAAAAAAAACAACCATTTTTGTGACAAAAAACTTTTTTATTATTATTCTTTTCCGATTATGGGAAGATATTTTATTGATTTTTTATTGAGGAAAAGGAAACAAATTGTTTTTTATTTATATTGAAAATAAAAAAATTTTTTGAAGAAAAAGTAATTTCTGTTGCAAAATCTTCACTGGCTTGCAAATCTGGAAAAGAAAAATTGAAAAGGACCTATTGTTACAATACAAAAATCAAGAGAAGAATATTGTGAGGTTGTTTGATTAGTATCACTCACTTTTTGTTTGGTGGGGTTACGCCCAGAGGGCGGTTGTCTGTCCTTCCTTTTGAGAACGAAGCCGATTGGAGAAGACAGAATCCTGCGACATCTGAAAGGAACAAAGAACCCTTTACCACGCTTACAATAAAAGAGGAATAACATGTGAGTACCCAACTTGTCTTGTTACTATTTACTTGTGGTTGTGGTACTGCACAAGGAGGCCTCTCTTTTATTCCATTTTTGGGGGAAACACCGTCCGGGACGGCGGAGGCACGGGAGGAGACCTGAGTACTGGAAGGAAAGGAAAGACACTTTCACTCAAGGCATACGATACAAGAGGAAAAGAGTGAAGTAGTACCTGTATGCTGTGACATTATACTTACCTTAGTGCCGCACAAGGAGGAGTTTTCTCTGTTTGTTTTGAGGAGAGATTGACTGCGATTGAAGGAAGGAGTGGAGGACCTGGGAGAATTAATAAAGAAATACACAATCAACGCATACAAAACAAGAGGAGAAAAGTGTGAGTATAACAAGTATTATACTATACACAGACCTATCTGAGGTATCGCACAAGGAGTGTTCTGTCTTTTTCTTTTGGGGAATCCTTGGACCTGGAGAAAAAGGAAAAAGAAAAGAAAATCACAGAGAAATACAGGCACGACCACTCAGCTATAACCACACAAAGACAATAGGATTTCCAACAAAAAAGAATCTTCTTAAGGTACTGTGGACTTTTTTTCACCTTTGAAAGGACATTCAAAGAAGAAAAGGAGGTGTAAAAGAAAACAATATCAGGGAGATTGACAGAACTTTTGTTGTATACCATAGCGCTTTTTGCCCACTACCTTTATACATTTTTATATTCTATTGGAGTACCCCTTTCAATTTGGAAGAGGCACACCGATCTTTAGGAAATTGGATGTGATTTCCAGGTAGAAGGGATCAGCAGCTGTGTTAGGGGGAGCGCGGCTCTATAGATTACCTTCTTACAAACGTCACACAGGGGCCAGCGTCCTATTGATGTGTCCCGGGTCCCACAAAATCTGATGGTGGCACTGTACCGTTCTGATATACAACTATTCTTTATTAGAAAGCTTTCGACTCTATCGAAACTGCAACAGCAGCAACTACATGCTATAGGGATATCTCCAGGTGGAAATCATTTAGGGATCAAATTTAAAATCAGTGGACATTCCTGGAAGTTAGGTAGAGGCTGGCCAATGGCCGAAAATGGGAGCGATGCCCACTGCATGTTTAGATCTTCATTACCTTATGAAACCCCATTAGTTTTAGTTTCCCTGTCTCTTTAAAGAAGAGAGATGAATGCTTAGGAAATATGCTTCAATAAAACAGCATTGATTATAATCTAATAACATGGTCTCGGCTGTCAGATGAAATGGACGTTACATTAGAGAAAGCCCAGTCGTTACATTTTAAACGATTAATAAAAATGTTTTCCTTTAACATATTTGCTTTTTATACAAAGGAGAAGCTTGTATTTGGAGATTATTTCAATTCAATTTTTTTTTTCAAAAACACAATCAAAAGCATGTATCCGATTAAACCTGAGACCAACGAGAGCCAGCTATTAACTCATATCAACATGCCTCCAGGATACTAAACTCCTTTAATCATTGTCTTCAGAGACATTATTAAGGAGTAACATAGTTTGGCAGAACTATAACAAATGCAATGGTAGCTTGCTTGATTTCCTCCCAGTTTAGATGATGAATATTTCCTAAGGCCCCCAAGGAATACCACAGAGCACAGGATTATGCAGTGAGATTGAGTTAAGGTGTATAATAGGATGAACAGATACATTGGCTGGCTATATGGCGTGTTTGTCTGTGTGTAAAATGTCATCGGGATTATTAATCAGTTTGTCATTTATTTAAATCCATATTGGATCCTGCTTATATCGGACCAGATTCACAACTAGGTGTTGGTAAGTTACGTGCCGATTTCTAAGTGCTGGGCTAATGCGGAAAATATTTTACACTATCTATGTAGCGTTTCGTTAATCTACGTAACGAAACGCTACGTAGATAGCGTAATATATTTACTATGCTTGCACATTAGCGCAGCACTTTGTGAATCCGGTCCATCGTTTCTAGCGATGGGAGTCGCCGTTGTGAAATTGCAATTTTACAAATAGAGACAGACAAAAGCTCATATTTAGAAAATAGCGCTACTCCCCTGTCGGAATGTATGGGGAGTTTTAAGGTAAGGCTGCGGGGGTCTACACCCCATTTCTAGCTATCACATAATAGACCGATCAGGACCAAACTGCCCCACTGTCTATCCTCTATGCCTTACATTCACACCTCATTATGAAGTTCTATTCTATATACAGGGTAGCCGCCATCAAATGCAGGGCCCGGGACCCAGCCACAAGGCCCCGCCCCCTATGTGACGTCAATGGTGACATCACATAAGGGTGGGGCCCGGCAGACCCACTTTAACAGCGGGCCGATGCGCAGGAAAGAACTTCCCTGTGCATTGGCCGGCTACCAAATAGCACCGATACCTGCTGCTACAGAACTAGGTAAGTATTGGCGGGCCCCCATCAGGTCTGGGCCAAGGACAATAGGCCCGGCTGTTCCCCCCTGATGGCGGCCCTGCCTATATTCTTTAGGAGGACAATGTATATTTAGCATTCCAATTCTCATTCTCATAAACGAATGAAAAAAAATGGCCAAAATATTGGCTGGAGAGAAAGTGAGAGGTCATAAAGCAGATTTTTCAATGTGTCTGAAAAATATTATAATGTCTTCAAACTGCTTGTGTTTCTTTCATGTGTCTACATGACTTATGGCCATCTGTCACGTTATGATCCCAGGCATAATATTTTTTTTGGTAAATGAGTTTGGAAAACATGACTTAGGGCCGTATTCAGAGATCCGTTTTAACGGCGAATTCCGTACGTAGTTTTAGGTACATTTTAACTGCACATGCTTCATCTTTTGTACGCAGTTCACGTAGACTTTCTGCGCGGATGTTCATTACGGACAGATGGAAATGCATTGAGAGCGCACTTGGGGCCTGATCCAGAGCAACGACCGCAAGCGAGCGTACGACCTGCGTATGCGAAAATTCGGGAAAAAATTTGCAACGCGCATGCCCAGTATGACAGCTTCCGGTCGCCTGGGCGTCATGAGCGAATAGCGGGCGTATTGTGAGCGTATTTTTCGCTCGCGGGGCGTTCGTTCAGTACGATGGTCGGCTGGGCGCCCGTTTTACTACAGGGAGGCGGGGATAGCCATTTAAATTGTACAGTATGGGCGTGCTAAGCCCGTACGCTCAGCGTATTTTCTGCGAATTTTCGTACGGGCGACGGTCGTACCCAG
>WWET01007042.1:22291-44983 GCA_011038615.1 Limnodynastes dumerilii | reverse complement strand
TTTCCATCTTGGAGAGACGGAATGAGCCAACTTGCATGTGTTCATCATCCATAGGAGAAGAAGACATGGGTGGTGAAGGCATGGTGGTGGGAAAGTAAGTCTTCTCAACACGGCGTTCTTTGAAGCGGCGATCGATCTTGATGGCTAGCTTCATCAAGTCTTCCAGGCTTTCAAGCAAAGGATATTGGACCATGGCATCCTTGATGTGTTCCGCTAAGCCCAAGCAGAACTGGGAACGCAGAGCAGGATCGTTCCATAGACAAAGGGTAGCCCAGGTGCGAAATTCTCCGGCAAATTCTTCAACCAATCTTCGTCCTTGGCGAATGGCACGGATCTTGACTTCTGCAGAAGCTTCTTGATTGGGGTCATCATAAATTACCCCCATCGCTGCAAAGAAACTGCCCACTGATTGTTGTGCTGGATGGTTTGAGTCAAAAGAGAAAGCCCAGGATTGAGGTTCCCCCTGGAGGAGGGAAATAATAAGTTCCACTCTTTGACTTTCAGAGCCTGACGTGGTTGGTCGAAACTGAAAATAGAGAAGACAACTGTTTTTGAAGAGACGATATGAAGAGCGATCTCCAGAAAAATGATCCAAAAGTGGTGCTTTGCACAGAGGCTGGCGGCTCAACCCTGACAGGGTTAACGTGGAGAGCAGCAATCGCCTGATCCTGGGATTCAACCTTAACGGTGAGGTTTTGAACCATTTGCCCTAAGTGAGAAACTTGAGTGATTAGGGACTTGATGGCTTCCGAAGCAGGGAGCAAGAAATTTTCAGTGAAAATCTAATACTCCTTATTCCTTTTCTTTTTTGGGGCTAGTTATAATGTTATGGTACACTGGGTTTACCTTGGAAGAGAACCGGGGAGACCAGAGAGTAAGAGAGTAAAGGGCGAGCAACTCACCAGGGTGTAGAGCCTGAGATTGGACCGAGTATTCTCTAGAGCTCCTGTTGGTGGCGATAGACTGGAGCTGGTAGGAACCCGTCAGGATACGGCCTTAGAGAGAATATCCAGGATAGGAGCAGAAGAACCAAGTAGGAGTTTCAGGAAAAGAGAGAGAGAGAGAAAAATAGCGGGGAATAGGCTGGTCAGAAGAAACTGCACCGCAACAAAAATACTAAACATTAAACACGCACAGCAGACAAGATGGGACTGATGGGACAGACAGGACGTACCAAACAAAAGAGGGCAATCACTCACACACGCAGACAGCGGAAACCCACACGGGGTTAACAGAAACAGTCAGGTAGGATAAGCTAGGTAAATACAAATAAGGACTACACAATAAGTTGAGAGAGAGAGGGAATGGGAGACACTGAGGTATAAAGGCAATGTACTAGGTCAGGACTGATTTGGGGCACTCAAGAACGCAAGAAAATATACAGCACAAGGCAAGAAAAGAAGAGCAACAGAACTGGCACAGAAACACTAGGAGACTATAACCTAAGATGCTGGCGAATCACAGAGCACTGAGATTGCGCTTAATACTGCTATAGGCTGGTGTCCTGGTTGCTAGGCAGCACCAGATGCCAGCCGACAGTCTGGATGAAACAGTGTCCCTAACAACCAGTGATGTAGCTGCCGGGAGGCGGGAAGAAACAAGAGAGGAAGCGCCGGGCAGAGAGCAGAGGGACGCTGCGTGCAAGTGGACGGAGCGAGACAGTGGCTGCAACAAGGGGAGGACTTCCAAGAGCGAAGAAAAGGTAGAATAATGCGGGGAGCCACAGAGGAGAGCCGCAGCTCTGCAACACGGCATGACATCCCCATCATATATGGTATATTTCATGGAATGACAGCTGATTTCTATGGAATGACAGCTGTTTTATACGTCATATCAAACAAAAAAAGTCAATCAAACAAGAGACCCCTAATTCTTTCTGATTACCATAACCCTCAATAATTTGCACATGCGTTCCCCTACAGGTTTTCTTTTTTTATTTGCATGTATTTTGTGTGTGCAATGCCCTGGTCTGCATCACATTCCCAATCATACAAAATGCAATGATGCTTTTTAATGCAGTCATTGTGAATTTGATGTCATATGTTTCTTTTTTTTTTTTTTTTACGTAGGTGTCAATCAGAATGGCTGAAGGTCCAACACGTCCAAAACACACATATAATAATAAGCACATCTCTTCCAACAGCCTATAGTATTTAAAGGTAGCGTCTGAGCAATAGTACCGATTTCAGCCATTGGTGCTATAGCTGTTATAGAATTAGTGGGGAAAAAACTATATGTGAATAACAAATGTAAATTAAACCCACACACACCTCCCTCCTTCATACTGTAACAACACACACACCTCCCTCCTTCATACTGTAACAACACACACACCTCCCTCCTACATACTGTAACTGGCACAAGTGCTTAAAGGCCTAGCACAGATTACCCTAAAATAGAGGTTAACATAATTTGGGGACATCACACTATAAGTACAATCAGCTAAGAGCCAACCACGCTCTACCATCATTGTTGTCAGAATCATGGCTTTCTGCAACAGGAAAGAAGAAAATGGTTTTTATAAAACTTTTGCCTTTGACATAACATAAAACTGTCATCAATTCATAAGACATACTGCATGTTCTGAAGCACACCTGTGGGGGAACGCATGTGTAAAGGATTGAGGGTGTTGGTTTCGGGGATAGGTCAGAATTAGGGGAACTTTTAGGAAAAGTAGCTTGTTTGATTGACTTTTTTGGTTTGATATCAAGTATAAAACAGCTGTCATTCCATAGAAATCAGCTGTCACTCCATGAAATATAGCATGTGTTGTGGGGCACACCTGTGGGGGAACGCATGTGCAAAGGATTGAGGGTGTGGGTTTTGGGGATTGGTCAGAATTAGGAGTCTCTATCAGGAAAAGCAGCTGAGTTGAATGAGTTTTATTGCTTTGATATGACGTATAAAACAGCTGTCATTCCATAGAAATCAGCCGTCATTTCATGAAATATAGCATGTGTTGTGGGGAACACCTGTGGGGGAATGCATGTGTAAAAGATTGAGGGTGTGGGTTTTGGGGATCGGTCAGAATTAGGGATCAAACTTAGGAAAAGTAAATAATTTGAATGAGTTTTATTGCTTTATATGATGTATAAAACAGCTGTCACTCCATATAAAACAGTTGTCATTCCATAAAATATAGCATGGAATGTGGGGTACGCCTGTGGGGGAACGCATGTGCAAAGGATTGAGAGTGTGAGTTTTGGGAATAGGTCAGAATTAGGGGTCTCTTTTAGGAAAAGTAGCTTGTTTGATTGACTTTTTTTGTTTGATATGAGGTATAAAACTGCTGTCATTCCATAGAAATAAGCCTTCATTTCATGAAATATACCATATGTTGTGGGGTACACCCGTGGGGGAATGCATGTGTAAAGGATTGAGGGTGTGGGTTTTGGGGATCCGTCAGAATTAGGGGTCAAATTTAGGAAAATCAGCTGATTTGAATGAGTTTTATTGCTTTGATATAACGTATAAAATAGCTGTAATTCCATAGAAATCAGCCGTCATTCTATGAAATATAGCATGTGTTGTGGGTTACGCCTGTGGGGGAACGCATGTGCAAAGGATTGAGGGTGTGGGATTTGGGGATAGGTCAGAATTAGGGGTCTCTTTTAGAAAAAGTAGCTTGTTTGATTGACTTTTTGGTTTGATATGACGTATAAAACTGCTGTCATTCCATAGAAATCAGCTTTCATTCCATGAAATATACCATGCATTGTGGGGCACACCTGTGGGGGAACGCATGTGCAAAGGATTGAGGGTGTGGGTTTTGGGGATAGGTCAGAATTAAAGGTCAAATTTAGGAAAAGTAGCCGATTTGAATGAGTTTTATTGCTTTGATGTGACATATAAAAAAGCTGTTATTCCATAGAAATAAGCTGTCATTCCTTAAAATATATCTTTATATATATCGTGGGGAACACCTGTAGGGGAATGCTTGTGTAATGGATTGAGGGTGTGGGTTTTGGGGATAGGTCAGAATTAGGAGTCTCTATTAGGAAAAGTAGCTTGTTTGATTGACTTTTTTGGTTTGATATGACGTATAAAACTGCTGTCATTCCATAGAAATCAGCCGTCATTCCATAAAATATAGCATGTGTTGTGGGGTACACCTGTGGGGGAACGCATGTGCAAAGGATTGAGGGTGTGGGTTTTAGGGATCTGTGAAAATTTGTGGTCTCTTTTGTGAAAAGTAGTTGATTTGAATATTCTTTTTGCTTTGGAATGACACATAAAACAGCTGCCTTTCCATAGAAATCAGTTGTCATTCCATGATTTTCCACTTCTATAAGATGACGGAGCTCCTAAGGAATATGTGTGGTGAAGACATAATCAATATACAGAAAAGTCTATTATTATACCATAGTTTTCAATTTTCATTCCATTTTAGCAGACCGGTCTGTCATTCATTTTACCCTCCCAATCACCTCTACTGTGCTCTCAGATGCAAGTTAATGATCAAATCCCCTTCCTAATAGTTGCTCCAAGTAGCATGAATACAGACAAACTGTAAGAATGGAAATACTTTATCTCAGGTATTGTCCTGTGTTAAGTTGTAGCAGTAGGCAAGTCTCTTGAGATTAGTATAACAGAGATTCTTTGTGAATATGTTTTAGTAGTTATAAAGCCTCCAACATGTTTCCTCGGTTGACATTGATTTAATCAGAGAGAATAATTACTAGGATGCAAGTGTCATTTAAATAGAGTCAGACTGATTGCACAATGAATAATTAATATTAAAAATGATTTTACTAAAATGACATGTAATAATAAAATACATATCTATCTATCTATCTATCTATCTATCTATCTATCTATCTATCTATCTATCTATCTCTCTATCCTCGCTCAGGGATGTGTACAGCATTTAGGTTAGGTGGGGGTATGGTAATTGCAGGGTAAGGGTGAAATGATGAAGTAGAGTGAATGGTTTGTAAGTCCATCTGTGCGAGTGGAGTACTTTCCCCTCTCACACACGAGCTCAGGATATCCAGCTTCGGATCTTCACTGCTACAGCCCTTGGAACCCTAAGTGCAACAGAAGCCAAAGTCTGGATCCAGTCCTTCAGGATTTCATTTATTATGTGACAAAGACTTATCAGTATTAGTGATCTGTGAGTTTGTAAAGAATCCAAAAAAGCAGCTTAATTAGGGCTCTATTACAAAGAATATCAGGCCTGATTCACACCTAAGAATTCCGGATTTATAAGAAATAACCTACTGTGCATGTGTGGTACGTTATTTAAGCAATCTACAGACCTCTTATATACGTATATTCACTACATGAGGTCTTTAAAGACCGCAATAGGGCCTGATCCAGAGCTACGACCGCAAGCGAGCGTACGCGCATCGTAAGCGAAAATTCGGGAAAAAATTCGCAACGCGCATGCCCAGTATGACAGCTTCCGGTCGCCTGGGCGTCATGAGCGAATAGCGGTCGTATTGTGAGCGAATTTTTCGCTCGAGGGGCGTGCGTTCAGTACGATGGTCGCCTGGGCGCCCGTTTTACTACAGGGAGGCGGGGATAGCCATTTAAATTGTACAGTATGGGCGTGCTAAGCCCGTACGCTCAGCCATTAAATGCCATTACGCTTCTAAAAACGGGAGCAGGTTGTAAGGCTGAACATGAGAGTTAGGTTCAGATATGGCCAGACCTAACACCATCTTATATGTGAATCAGATACATTGTGGCTGATTCAGAGATGCGATTGCGAAAAGATCGCAAATATACGCATCTAAGGTTAAGATCTTAGCAGGTTACAGCCCACTGCATAAACAGTCACTCCCCTTGCAAACAGCGGTGGATCAGTAACGTAGTAGCGTATATTTAAGATCCAAAGTGTCAGCCCGCGCCCACTTTCCCTCATTTCCCTGCCTCCCCCCGCCCATTTCCATGCAAATCCTTAAGATCTTAAAGATTCGCAGCACTTAAGATCTTAAGTGCTTGCGATCGATTCAAACTTACGCTCTTAGCGAATTTACGCTCCTAACCGCTACGTACATGGCTTTGCACTATTACTACGCATGCGCAGTAATGCAAATTTTCTAAGATCCTAAGTATACGCTCCTAAGTGCCGTGGAAATCGCATCTCTGAATCAGCCCCCGTATCTCTGAATCAGCCCCATTGTTTCAAACGTTTCTTACCTGAACAAGGCTTGCTTCTCCCCCTGCAAGCCTGACAACTTCATTCAGCACATTTACTTATACTCATCCCTCTGGGAGGTCCTACGATGATCTATAGGATGTATGCAGACATAATAGTATCACGCATTCATATGAAATAGGAAGTCCCAGCACATGCGCAATGGATCACTTTTGGGACTTTTCATTTTATAGCC
Source organism: Limnodynastes dumerilii (assembly GCA_011038615.1). Taxonomy (NCBI): domain Eukaryota; kingdom Metazoa; phylum Chordata; class Amphibia; order Anura; family Limnodynastidae; genus Limnodynastes; species Limnodynastes dumerilii. The sequence goes on along the minus strand of WWET01007042.1, from coordinate 38,645 downwards.
CTGACATGAAAAACTTTTTTTTTTTGGCCACTGGAATACTTAATGGTTTTCCTTGTCCATATGAACAAGGAACACCATTGGTTATTCCAGTGTAAAAAATATATATTATATATGTGCATTTGCATGTGTATGTCAGTTTGGAATTATTGTTTTTTATTTTAACGTGTGAAAAATTTGAAAACATTAATTGTTAATTAGTTAAAAAAAAAGTAAATATATTTCATATGTATTCTAGCGATCTCCCCATATATATATCTCTCCATTTTTCTCCTCCTTATAGATGATATAAGGCTATATAGGGAGGCGGTGGGAGTCCCTGCATAGAAGGATGATATCAAGAAATAGGGACAGCCGAAAGTTCCTCTTTGGCTGTCCCTGTTTCGAATACCCATCCATTTAAAAAAAAAAATTTCAGAATGGGTGAGTATGCTGATCAGCATTCTCACCTATTCATTTTCGTAAAAGCTTTAAGAAACTCCACCGCCGCAGGACCTGACGCTTCACCAGACCACCGTAAAGGTGAGTAACCTCTCCAGGGACTTTTAGCCTTAGAGGGAGGGATTGGGTTACACTCTGGGGAAGAGAGGGTTAGTGTTAGGGTCAGGCTGTGGGCTGTGGGGAAGGGAGGGTTAGGGTCAGGCTGCAGGGAAGGAAGGGTTAGGGTCAGGGCCATGGAAAGGGAGGGTTAGGGTTAGGATCAGGCTGCGGGCAAAGGAGGGTTAGGTTCAGGCTGCAAGCAAAGGAGGGTTAGGGTCAGGCTGCTGGGAAGGGAGGGTTAGGGTCAGGCTGCAGGGAATGGTGGGTTACGGTCAGGCTGCGGGGAATTTTGGGTTAGGGTTAGGGTCAGGCTGCAGGGAAGGGAGGGTTAGGGTCAGGCTGTGGGGAAGGGAGGGTTAGGGTAATAGAAGGGTAGGGTTACCGGGGACCCACACCCATAGGGTGGCTACAGAAATTTATAAAAAAAACCATTTGACAGTTAGTAAATATTATAAGGTGCGGAACCACATTTAAAAGAACGAGTCGGCAGGGTGCCATGAAGTTTACACTGAATGCCATGGCAACAGTAGTTTTCCATAATACTCCATGCTTTGTAAATATTTTTCACTTCATTTTCATGCGATAATATCATTTTTCAACAAGAAAATGGACATTATCGCATGTAAAACCGTGAAAAGTGCTTAGTACATAGAGCTCTTAGTTGGGCAACTTGGAAAGACACTCTAGTAAACATTACTCCATTGCATAGAAGCATGTTATTTCTGCATCCACTTTATCTTCTGTCAATTGCACCATATTAGCAGGTTTAAGATGGACCTCTTTTTTTTATTGGAGATGTATTTTGCTGCAATGGCTAGAAAAAGCTTGAGAAACATTTAATAAACCGATACATAAACTGAATTACTTTACCTCTTTTCTGCATAGCACACACTGCTGTAGTACTGTGACATTTTCTGTCATCTTTTTAGACACCAACTTTAACAAAATAAACAAACTGCCTTCCTGGTAGCCATGCAATGCAGTGTTTTAATCTCATTCACTTTGTACTAATGCTTTTAAAAAGTAATTAATCAGAGGGAGCATAGTCATTTTCTTTGCTTTCTCTTCAAATACAGTATAAATTAGTAAAGAAATGGGGTAAGGCGATTGTATAATATCCATTTCTTATATTCACCTTTATAGTTACATGCTCACATGGAGTTTAATTTGTTTATTTTTTTTTATTCAACTTAGTTTCAATTTAATCCTTTGAGCCTAAATGAGTTGGAAGTAATTTAGTTGCAATTTATGGTAATAAGCAGACATATGCAATAGAATATAATTAAGTCTCTTTTCCTAAACATAGGCATCTTTTATTTTGTGCACATATAGGACCTGATTCTCACTTAAGAAGCTGCGGCTTCTTAAGTGCGTATGTCGCCGAAATTACCTACTGCACATGCATAGTAGGTAACTTACACTATCTACGTAGCTGATAGGCATATAGATAGCGTAAGTGCGGTCTTTATAGACTGCTAATACACATTTGCTATTGTACAGTACATTAAATCAGGAGTCACAAATTGTGCCCCAGCTCCCATTGGTGTACAAAATAAGCAAATCGCTGGTTTCCAATTAGTTTATAAATATAAAATTCCTCTCTCTTTTTCTCTGAAACCATATTGTATGGTGGAGACTTTCCATAAATGAAAACACTGTAAAGGAATCTAGAGTTTTAAAATAGCAGACAGCTGATGAAGGCTGTACTATAGGCCTATTAGGCTATACTGCATGAGCATTAAAATCAATTAAAACTCACTGGGCCTGATTCACACTCCTAAGTGCCATAAGGTACCTTAAAAGGGGGGCGGGAAGAGTGAGTTAGGTGCGGATCTGCACGCACCTAAGTCACTCTTAAGTGTGAATCAGGTCCATATTCATTATTTTTAGTGACATCAGGGGAGAAAGTGCCAATAAGTAGGCCTATAGATGTTGTATGAACTAGCTGAACCTGTGCTTAGCCCAATGTTATAATATCCTGCACCAATGTTTATTATCCTTTTGTACAAAGCAGTGTTTGACTTAATGGCGTAATTGAGGTTGATGAAGCCCAGGGCAAAAGAAAAAAAATTACCACCAACCCTTATACTGTACTATTAAAAAAATAACAGAAATAAAATGTTGCCACCCCCAGAGCCTATAGGACTCACCCTTGTTATACCTCTGGTTTACCTACAATGTGTACATCTGTAAACCTCAACCTTTTGCAAGAACCATTTATGTAAAAAAAAACTCAGCTCACCATCAACTCACATGCAAACAATAAACCAAAGTGGCGTTTGTGCTTCCTCCTGCCTTTATCAGGGTTTCTGACTCTCCTGAAATACTGGAATTTGGGAAGTTCTCCCGGTATCCCATGAGAAGAGAAACATTTTCCGCAAGTCCCCCCTGCCTCTCATAACTGCAATCCTTAGAGTTATTAGGGATTGTGAGGGACGTGATGGCGGGATTTTCATCATCAAGCCCTGTCCACCCTCAGAAACATTATGTATTGCATTATTCCGGCATATATTTCTTCCCTCCAAGATCTCCCAGAGGGAAGATATAGAAGGTCCGCAACCCTGGCCTGTATACCACCCAGTTTTCTTTTTTTCTCTTAATTCCAGATTGACCGCTCATTAAACATTAGGCATGTTGGGCCTGATCCAGACCTACGCTCGCAAGCGATCAGACGCTGGTCGTAAGCGTAAATTCGGCAGAGAAAAACGCACTGCGCATGTGCAGAGTGACAACTTCCGGTCGTACCAAAGACATTTTCGTAGCGGCGATTCGGGCGTCCGTATTCTTTGCGTATTTTACGACGACAGAGCGTGTTTATATTACGAAGTTAGTACGGACGCTGGAGTTAGGGAATGTAGGCGGGGGGAGCCATTTAAATTGTACAGTATGGGCGTGCTTAGCCCGGTACGATCAGCGCGTCGCTACGAAAATTCGTACTGACGCTGGGAAAAGTTAAGGTAGGGTTCAGCCGCCGTACGGAGGTAAAGGTAAGGGGAGTATCATGGGAGTGAAAGTTTTTACGCTGAAGCGGTAATACGCTCCGCTCTCATGCGTAGGTCTGGATCAGGCCCGTTGTTCATAACACAGAAAAGGGCCTAATGTCTGCACAGTTAGATGTGATTTAGCAGTTTCTCGGTAGTTACTGTAGTAGCATTCATTCTAATATGTAACGTTAGTGTACCTGACAGCTCTAGTCATTTTATAGGATGCAATCAGGATTTTAGCAACATTTTTGGTTTGTAAACAACGAACTCACTTTTCATTAAAGAAAAAAGAAGAAAAATGTAGCAGAATCTTTCTAAAGCATGTCTGAGTATTCAACAAAATAGAGGTGGGGTTAGAGCAAATGCAATATTGTGGATTGTTTTCTTTTTAGCCTGTTTGTATGGTTGTGTTAAATGCAAATGTTATGACTTTTTTCCTAGTGCATGCACACTTAGTGGCACGCACGTACACACAAATCCTGACATTGCTGATATTGCTACTCTTTGCTGTCATTTGCCAGTTTAGGGGGTTCCATCATAGTTTACAGAAGAAGTATTCCTGAGAGCGTAAAAAAAGGATCCTCATGTGTGATTGCAATGCAATGTTGCCGACTTTCCCGTAATATCTGGGAGACTCCCGAAATAAAGGCAATGTTCCTGGTATCCCAGGAGAGTCGGCATAATCTCCCGCAGAAGACTTGAGGCTGCGGTTTCATACAAACCACGGCCTCAAGTCCTGTCCCCCCAATCTAGCAACACTACCATTCATAGGGCTCTATTTAAAGTTATCTTTATTTCCATGTGAACAAAACTGCATCAGACTGGCTTATCTTCACTGCGAGCCTGGCAGATTCATTCACGGTATTTACAAATACTTACTCCTTCTTCGAGGTCCGGCAATGATCTGCCAGGTCATTTCAGGACCTTTCATGCATAGTTCATATGAATGGAGTCCTGCGCATGCGCACTAGTGACTCCTTATGGGGACTTTGAAAATTTCAAGTCCCGGCATGACAAACACTGTGCATGCGCAATGTGTTAATGCTAGGACTTGGAAATTGTCAGTCAGGTGCGTTGCCCGACAGGTAAGTCCTATTTTCTTTTTTTTTTATTATTATTGTGATTTGTATATTTAGCATGATTTTTTCATATTTCTTGTAATATAAGCCCTACCACTAAAATAAGACCCTTTATGAGCTTTAAAGTAAGGTACGTACCAGTGGCTGTTGTAAAAGGTGCCAGACAAAATGAGTGCAAAAAGAAAGAGCTATTCCGTTGAGTAGAAGAAGGGAATCGCGGAGGATTCATGGGAAAGAATCTTACAGCTTTCTGTAAAGAGAAGAAGTTGGATCTCCGAATGGTCCCAAAAGAGCGATCAGAGTACCATAACCTCAGTCTTCAGGTGGACAAGGGAAATTCTAAGAAGCACAAATGTGGATCAGGTCGGCAACTATTATATCCTAAACTGGGAGACATCATCTGGGATTGGATTGCTGACATGGGAGCAAAGGTTTTGGTTGTACGCAGGGCAGATATTCAAACATTTGCCCTTGCAATGGCACCACAGTTAGAAATACCCCTAGAAGAATTCAAGGCATCACAACACTGGCTGGAAGGTGATATGAACTGTCTCTAAGATGATCAACAACACTGTTCATGCTGGAAGATACTGAAGTTGTTAAACATGCGCTTGAATTCAAGTCCTTTGGTGGTGGCATTTCTAAATACCAACTTTCCAACATGATTGCTATGGATGAAACTGCAGTGTTTATGGGCCAAGGATCTCAAACGACAATTGATTAGTGGGGTTCTTCATCAATCTACATCCCCTCCACTGGTTATGAAAGTGCACGTGTAACCTGTATTTTGACAATTAATTTGGATGGACATAAAGCCCCACCGCTAATCTTCACTAAAGGCAAAAAAAGATAGGATTGAACGTGTTTTAGGCATTTATGTTTCTGAAACCGAAAAAGACTGGTGCACACAAGTAGTTATAAGGAAATGGGTCGATTTAATGCTGCCATTTGTTTTGCGAGGTGGCCAAAGAAGTCTGCTAGTCTGGGATTCAGCCAGCACTCACCGCGCTAAAGACATGAAGAACTTTCTTGCAGAGAGAAGAATAGATAAAATAATGATTCCCACAGGAATTACTGCCTATCTCCAGACTCTTGATATTGCAATAAAAAAGCCATTCAAGGACCATTTGCGAATGGAAATTAATTTCTACACTGAAAATAGAATGGAGAGAAATCAGCGTGGAAACTATGTGAAGCCTAACCTGTAAGAGGTCGTGACTTGGTTGAAGAATTCATGGGATAAAATAACTGACAGCTGTGTTGCCAGTTGAACTACAAGCTACATGGATAAGAAGAGCACATTTAAGGAGAGCTCTATTGCTGGACATGAGAGATTGGGGCCAATGGCTCTACAGGAAATATAGGCGCGAGAAATTCTGTCTGGAATTCGAGGTTTGGAGAGTTAGGATGTTGTTCCAGAAAAAGATGACATAACTGTATTGGAATAAATGTAGATTATTACATGATTAAATGTAGATTGATGCACATTATAAAAAATAAGACCTAACCTGAAAATAAGCTCTATTGCATCTTTTGGAGCAAAAATAAAAAGACCTGGTCTTAATTTCCGGGAAAACAGTAGTTAACATTTTTTTTAACTTTATATACATATAAATGTATTCCAGTGGTCTCCCCATACATACCCCCCTTTCTCCCCCTAATAATAGCTAAAGAGGGGTATAAGGGGACATCGCTGGAACTCTTACCTGTTATGTTTACACCAGGAGTAGCATAAAATAACGGGTAAGTGCTTCGGCATTTTGTGAATACGAAAAATTAAATTTTTATGCAATAGTGTCACTTCAAAACTAGCACTATCGCATGAAAATGATCTTTGTAAATAGAGCCTTAGTGTTACTAGAGACTGGATGGGACCTGATGACGCAAAACATCATCTAGCTCCGCCCCCACCCCTAGTAATATTATAAAAACGGCCATTGCAGCTCTGCTATAGTGATCAGATGCTGCAGGGCTGGAAAAGGGGTATAGGAGGGAGGGAGCACCTGGGCCACAATCTGGTACAGGAGCCCCTTTTAGCCGGTACAGACCATTAAAAACAGGTACTGTACCTGCTAAATAGGTACAGTTGGAGGTTATGGGCTCTATTTACGGACACCGCATAAATCTGGGGAGTGATAGTGATCCAGGCTCGCTTATCATCGCAGCGAGCCTGGACACTTCACTCCCCAGATTTATAAACACTCACCTTCATCGTGAAGACTCACGATGTCCGGTGAGTGTTTCCACAGCATCCCAGGCGCTTCACTCGTATGTGAAGCGCCGACGATGCAGTAAAATAGTCGCGCATGCGCCGTACATGCACGGCGCATGCGCAATGGCTACCTGCCGTGCGGAGCGGTGGCATAAGGAATCAAGCTGATTCCTTAATGCCTTTTTTTTATTCTTAGCGATCCCCCTGAACCACCAATGTTTCCCCCCTTTTTATCCACTGAAGCACCAATGACAAAAGGAGATTCAGACCTATATAAAATATTTATAAAATGATTATATATATATACCGTATATATAATCATTTTATATAGGTTCTGAATCTCCTCTTGTCATTGGTGCTTCAGTGGATAAAAGGGGGGAAACATTGATGGTTCAGGGGATCGCTAAGAAAAAAAAAAAAGCAGTCAGGAATCAGTTTGATTCCTGTCACTCACCCCTCTCTGGTCCAATCAGGGACAGAGGGGGGCGGGTTCAAGCTGTTCATCGCAGGGATCTCCCTGCGAACAGCTACTAACGCCAGCCTGAGCTCCGCTTCACCACCCCTTCACCGCTGTGTAAATATGCGGTACAGGGGGAGTCACACTTATGCCAAAAGAGAGAGGGGAGTGACAGGAGGAGTTCACTCCCCTCTCTCGTTTGGACGGATAGCCTCCCACAGGTACCGAAAACGTGCGGGAGTCTCGAGCCATTCCTATGATGTTAGTACACACTGGTTATCATTTATATTGAAAATAGATGTCACATAAACTTTAGAAATGACTAATTTATATTTATATTAGAGCTCCTGGAATAGTTACTACATGTACTGAGCAATGTGTGTTACACTTACAAATTTCTAAACATCCTCCTGTGTTATTTACTCTACTTTGATGCTTTTATAGCATGCCTTTAAAATATTTTCCAACATGTACAGGTGATGACAGTTCAGCCATAATGCACATGTCATGTTTGTTCTTGTAATAAAGCAGCATTCTATTTGTGGTCTGTCGAGGTTGAAATCATTTAATATAAAAGCATACTTTATTATTAAAATTTGTGTGCTCTATTTATGCTTCCTGTTTGTGTCTCAACTCTGCCTTTCAAGGTTATATTAAAGCCATGCATATAAGTAATCTTAAATGGAATTTATTTGACAAAAGTGCCAGTCTAACCAATAGCTATATATCCAATCTTATTAAATGAATTAGGAGCATTTGAAGCACAGTGCACAAAGTATGAAATAGTTTCATAGCATACTCATGTTTTTTTTATTTTGTTGCGCAATATATTGTTCATTGTATGTATTTTTCCAAATATGTACATGGGTAAGCCATAGTTGCCGACTTTCCAGGAATGTCCGGGAGACTTCCGAAATTCGAGCAGTTCACCCGGTATCCCGGGAGAGCCGGCAAATCCCCCCCCCCCGCAATGCACTTGAGGCTTGTAAATCTCCCGCAAGGGACTTGAGGCTCATGGTTTCCATGAAACCACGGCCTTAAGTGCTGCCCCCCTGCCTGGCAACACTAGTTTACTAATGTTGCTAGGGACAGGGAGGGACTTGATGATGCACTCCCATCCCTATGAAACCACGAAAGGGGTAATTGATAGGTAAAGGGGCGGGACTTAATGACACAATTTGCATAAATAGCACTGTTAATACCTGCCTCTGCATACATCTATCACTTCACACCAGGATCTCCTGGAGGGAAGCCTTTAAAAGTTGGCAACCCTGTATTAGTATGATGCACAGACAAACAGAAATAACATAATACATTGGCATCACACCCGCCCCCATTACCTTTCTGTAAAAACTACCCATAGGCTGGCTGCTGAAAGTACTGAGATTACAGAGTGCTCCCACAATGCAATGGTCAGTGATTAGCAGCAGCAACTGTACAGCAGTTTTACAGTGACATCAGCTTCTTCCTGATTGGTTAGTAATTTGGCACCAAAAAAGCCTCTATATATATGTGAAACTTATGTGTAGTGGGTTTTCTGGCAGCTTTAAACTTCACTTTCTCCATATTGAAAGAAGCTTATGGTCAGGGCCGTCTTAATAGAATTGTAGGCCCTGGGCAAAGCAATGCACAGGGGCCCCTACCCCCTTCCCCCCCATTCACAGGAATAAAAATGTCCCCAATATTCCCAAGTCATGTCACTCCAGCCGTCCAGTTCCCTATCATGCCTCACCAGCCCCCCGTATTACTCATGTGTAACCACTCCAGCCTGTTAGTATTTATTTATTCATTTCACTTACCTTTAGAAGTCTTCCCTCCGTGGTGTGCTGCTGCTCCTTCCCCTCCTTCCTAGTGATGCTAGTGTCACAGGAAGGAGCTCCTATACGGTATTCCATGCAGTATCACTTCATTACTGTGGGGACTTACTGTGACTATAATACAGATTTATTACACCATATATTCTGGATTGTTGAACTTATTTACAACTTACCTTGACTTTGCAGATGCTTTTTTTTCTATTCTATCTGCTCCAATTCAGGCTCCTTTTCATTTTTCTTTCACTTTCCACTGCTCCTCGAGGCTGCAGCGTGGAGGCTGTCTGGGAGATCCTGTAGGATGCAGCATGGAGGCTGTCTGGGAGATCCTGGAGGCTGAGGCGTGGAGGCTGGCTGGGCGATCCTGGAGGTTGCAGTCACCAGTCACTTACCTGCTCCAAGCTCCTCCGCGGCGCGCTCTCTCCATCTGATGAATGACGTGCAGTGCGACCTTGGGGTCACGCAGCGCGTCATTCATCAGAGAGGAGATGCGGCAGTGAGAGAGGCAGTCACAGACTCTGCTGCGGTGCTGAGGTGAGTAAAGGGGGTGACCGAGCCTCACCTCTCCGTCACCCCCTTTACTCACCACAGCGCCACAGCAGACACACAAAAAGTAGGTAAATGGAAGCGGGGGGCTGCTCCCGCCCCCACCCCCACAGAGCCTGGCGCTCCAGGCGATCGCCTAAGATCGCCTAATGGTAGCGCCGGCCCTGCTAATGCTATGTCCTTAAGAGGGCTCTATATCATATACAGTCCTATTCTCTAATTATTTCAACACAATTATAATATAATAAGGCATAATAGTTCTCTATATGTCCTCTATAATAGGATTGAATATGATATAACAGAAAAAAATTGTTTTAAAAGGGAGTGGCAAATTATTTGGTGCCTATGGGCCTTTTGACCCCTAAATTCATCCATGATTGCCAGGAGTAATGTCGTATTCCGCTGACAATTACCATTTATCAGCGGTAGCATGATAAATAGTATATTGAGGGCCTCTATTAAAAGAATTCCATTATTAATGTTGCAGGCAGATGCATCGCTGAATCAAAGTAACAGCATGGATCCTATGAGCAGCCAAGTGTCTACAGCTCCTCCTACAACATCTACAATGGAGCAGACTCGTCTGGCAGAGTAAATACGCTATGCTAGTAAACGGATTGCAAGCGGAGTTCTGGATCTACCCCACGGTGAGTAAAAATCAGCTTAAGTCTGGCACTATCATACTAAACAACATTAGAGCGTTCCAGCCAGAGGACCATTGCAGCTGCCTGCCGCGTACCACCTGACAGAGGTATGCGTACCATGGGTTGAGAACCCCTGATCTAAACAGAAGCTGCAGGAGGGGAGACACAATAGACGGGGCGGTTTTTCCACTGGCCAGTTGGGGCTAGTGCTGGGCTCAGCTGAAGGGCCCCTTGATGTGTGGGGACCCTTGGGCACTAGCCCAAACTGCCCAGTGGAAAAGACGGCCCTGCTTATGGTTACTCCATTAGATTGGTATGCTGGCCAGAAGTGTAACAAAATTCACATTGTGGAACATTTATGTTTGGTGGAACAAATTATAATGCAAAAATTAATGAATAAAATAAAAAAAATTATTAAAGGGAGCCCATTAAAAGTTTTAATAGTCTGCTATTGAAAGTACATAGTTAAATTCCACTGACCACAACTCCATGTTTAAAATGTCATATTATGAGAAATATGTATTGAAAAATAAAGATGAACTGGTTGTATAATGCATAATGTAAAATGAATGCGTGCATAACATGTTTTTTATTGCTCTGTGTCATTATGTAGTTATGAGCCAGTGACAATGACCCTCAAAGAAGATATGTGAACTATGTGTTATTGACAGTTATAATGTTATCGATTCACCTTGCCTATTTAACAAATTTGTCTTTTAATAACATTGTGTCTGATTATCTGTAGCTGCCTACACATATGAGATCACAAGGACACCTGTTTCTACTAGATAAAATATACTGTTATTGTAGGCAGCACAGTGGCTCAGTGAGTAGCACTTGTGAGTTCGATTCTTGGATGGCCCTTATAGTTTGTATGTTCTCCCTGTGTCTGTGTAGGTTTTCTCCCACTCTCCAAAAACATGCTGGCAGATTAATTGGCTGCTGAATAAATTTACCTTAATGTGTGTGCTTGTGTTAGGGACCTTAGTATGTAGCTCCAAAGGGGCAGGGACTAATCTTGAAATATTCTTTGTAAAGCACTATGTAATCTAGCAATATAAAAACCTGTTAATAAATAAATATACACATATGTTAAGTAAAAGTAAATTTAGTGGACTTAATCCACACCTATGCCCCACTGTGCTTAGTAGCAGGGGAGACCTGAAGATGGATCCCATGTGGGTGAAGAGAGGCCACTCCCCTTCCACATACTGAATTACAATAGTAGACTCTAACTTAAGATCTCTGCACAATCCCCTATGTGAAATGGGGATGGCTCTGTAATATGGACTGGGTGTTAGGACGTTAACTAGTCCTTATGTTAAAATTTACATAGATCACCTAGCATACACGCCATATACTTCTCACCCCAACCAGTATACACACAAAATGGAAGTTGCTGAGATCAATTTATATGTAAATGCATACAGGTGAATGAAAGGCAGAGGTAATCTGCTAGCAACAGAAAGAAAGGAAAGAAAATGCCCCAGCAACACTGCCATTAACCAGTAACAGACTATACCGTTGTATCTGTAAAATAAAATGCAGAAATGTCCATCACACGTATTTGCAAATATATGATAAGCCACCCGCCACGTCAAGGCTTTTCCGCTTATGGTGGTCCTAACCCCAACAATGGGGTAGATCCAGAACTAAACACACTAGCGTATTTATGCTAGCCGGTGATGTAAAAACGCGATTTTGTATGTACTGCGCATGTGCACGGCAGATGTTACGCCATGTAACTCTGAATATACGTGCCAGCCTAGTATCAACTGCGTAACTACGAACGAAGGGGCATGCCAGCCATATGACACCCGTAATTACGGCAGGCGGGGGGAGGCATTTAAGGCCAACAGTCTGGGCGAACTTAGGTTGTTACGTACGTGCAGCCTGTGCGTCCATCAGTAGTTACGCTTTTAAAAACTAAGGTAGTGTTTGGCAAACGTAAAACGGCATAAGTATGTACAGCTGAGGGTAGTGCCTAGAGGAGCGCATAGTAAATACGCTACGTCTTGAAACGTAATGGAAACGTAGCTCTGGATCTGGCCCAATGAGAGTCCCAATGTTGGGTCATATATATGTTTTTAATTGAGAGCTAACTTACTTGAGAGCTAACGTCTCACCCCATCCAGGCCCACCGTCGGAAAGACTTCCAACATGCAAGGTCTTTGTACTGGAGGTCTAAAGTCCATGCATGTGTGGTCACCAAATACCCATATTTCGTAAGTTCAGTTACCAGCCCCATATCCATCAGTTGCTGTATTGGTACTTTTCTATTTGTTTAGAGAGGTGATGGGAACTTTTGTAATGTCTTTTGCCATAATCTTTTTCAATCTGCGTTTGTAGACTACATGCATCTACTTTAGGGCAGGCTACATATTAGAACATACCCAGTGACAGCAGAATGGAACTCTTTTAGAACAAAGGAAAGTGGACATTACACAAAATGAAACAATCCCTCAGAGTCAAATGACTTGTAAAATGTAATTGCTCAAGGACTGATAACTACAGTACGTGTTACAGGGGGATTAAACAAATATATTTTTTATAAAAAAAGAAAAGGTAATGAATGTATTTGAAAATTGAAGAACATTGAGAGAAAAACAGTAAGGACTGGATCCGTTTGACTGCTGCTCCTCACGTAACCCATAAAACTCACCCCTACTCCCCTTATGGAGGATGGAGGGGATGTACCGCACTGTCGGATGAATCTTCAGGTGTACGTAACTAAGGGGCAGATCCTGAACTACGCATTTCCGCGAATTTACGTGTGGCGGAGACGTAAATTCGCAGATTTGTACGCACTGCGCATGCGCACCGCAGAAAATACGCACATTCACGTATTTTCAAACGTATGGGTAATTCACGTATTGCTAACGTAAATACTTACGTGTGGGCGTGCCACATTTACGTTAGTGACCAATATGTGCCTTTTACGTGAAGTAGGCGGGGGGTGGTATTTAAAGTGTACAGTATGGGCGTGCTAAGCTGCGTACGTTCGCGTAGTCTGTACGCCCGTTAGCGGACGTATTCTGTTACGTTAGGAAAAGTTAAGGTAGGGTTTGGGTCGCGTAATTTGAGAAAATACGTCCGTGCAAGGGGTGTGCCGTGGGGAGTGTATTGACCTTACGTGTACGAAAATATGCACCGCTAAAATACGTACGCACACACGTAGTTCAGGATCTACCCCTAAATTCCATGCATCTGGAGATCCGTTGCAGAGCGTCTGGATTGCACATGCGCATTTCCTGTAAGGTAGCTGAATTCTGCATCTTGTGTGTGATATTCCGCTGTCGTGCGGGGGTTTCAATTCCGTCCTAATACAGGAAAGTGGAAAAATATAAAAATATTATATCTGGTATGATTGTATTCATCATTCAATGCAATAAGCACATGTATTTGTCTGGCATTTTACCATACAAGTCAGAGTTTGTATATAGGATGCCAGAAATAGTAAAAATATGGTTGTCAAAACTGTAATATCAAAATTAGAGAAATGGAGGAAAACAAGAAACCAGGGATTTCATCAATGTGGATTATGAGGACAGCAAGAAATGAAGAATACAAAATCACTTACTACACAACGTCTTTCACAGGCTGCTGCCCTGAGATAAGGAGATTTATGATATGAGAATCAAAAGATTTGATTTAATGTGAATATTTATTGCAAAATATAGTGAGAGCATAGCGTAAGCAATACCAATATTGTGGCAAAAATGTAGGGCTCAGTGATGGGAAGCCCATGTGTGTGAGGGTAGTGATCTCCCTCTAGCCACATGGAAGCCTAGATGCAGTAGGGATTCAGTCCATTGTGGGCCGTATTCACAGATCCCTTAGTTAAAGGCACGCAATTATATGCACGTACGTTGCAAGGCAACACCCAAGACACTCCCCTCACACGGACGGGTTTTGGGTGACTTCGCCTCCATAGGGCACCCTTATCTCTACGTGTGCATTTACTTGCGTATAATACTTTTGTATGTGCATATGTAACCGCGCCCTCAAATGGCCCTTAAAAGCCTCCTCTCACCCACTTTCACGTAACCTTGTCCGAACGGATTTCAACCACGCATGTATGTCCCCAAGTGCCATTCACGCAAGTATGTATAAAGAAGGAATGAATTAGCTAAACATTGTAATTAGTTGTGAATTATTACAGTGCATTTAGTGTGTCATAGGACATGGTATAAAAGGCGCTCAGAAGCAAACTTAGCGAATGTGTATTAAGAGAAACACCTTAGTGATCAAGGCCAAAGGGTAGCAGAGATGCTAAACCCTAGAATACCTTGTACAGGGTGGAGACCTAGGACGTTTTGCTTGCATTGTGCAGAAGAAATCTGGTAAAAGGCCATTCTGCTTTACTTTAATCCCTTGGGGATTTATTACATGTTATACTGATTTTACCTTATTTTATTTCCATGCAAACATGGATGACACTTACATGGGTGATGCAATGTGTGTCGTATGTTTGCTTATACTTGTATATACAGATGATGCAATTAGAACTTAAAGCAATAGTGATTGGTTGCGGTACTAAAGGTAAGGGAACTTACTGTGTATTGAACTAATTTACATACACAAAGACACACACCATACTCTCTCTATCTAATAAGAGGACTCTGGAAACGCTCATGTTAAAAATTGTACTTTCTGGGAAAAAAAAATCTATTTTCCATGCTTGCTCTGAACAGCGGTAAATATCGGGATGGTCTCATTAGATTAAGCTTTTACTTCTATCTCTTGCAGACTATTCAGCCTGGAGAGTGCATTATATGGAAGTGCAAAGAAAATTTGAAATCAATTGCAATGAGTGCTAACAAAAAGGTTCTTTACTGCTGAAGAAACACTTATTACTGCAATGCTCTCTCATAGTGCAAATGCTACTGTAAGACGCTGTAAATACCATATCACAGCCAGTTGTGATATTGAAGGGCACAAGCCGTGATGCTATTTGGCTAAATGGGATTCACTTGGAGACATGCTGTTTAAAAATATATTGGTTATAATGTTAGAAATGTCTGTAATTTCAATTATTGAGTCGTAGTTACAGGTTTAACACTATAACTACCAAAAATGTTGCCATTAGACATACCTATGTATGCCAAGCAGCTGCTATGAAAAGGGTTATTTTTTTAGGTTTGTTACCCATTTCTGTTTAAAATGGAGAATAGTAGATGACAAGAATTACATCCACACCCTAAGGAGCAGATTCATACCTAAGTACATACTGCAGTCTGTTGGAAGATGACAGCTCTGAGAAGCAGGGGTATGAGCGGCAGCGGCGCTTTGCTGGATAGGCGCCGCATCCCCCCGTGGACTACATCTCGCCGGCCCTGATCATTATCCCCACAATGGAGTGCAGCCAACCACTGCTGTGCTCCTTGTGGGTTTCAGCCCCATGCACGGAGGGCGTACCCACCCCCCATGCGTAGGAGATACTGGCATAGGCATGTGGAATCCCTGCACTCCTACATGCAGAGTTGTGGATCCCCAATTCCTTACGCTAGCCTCCACAGCAGAGGCTGAAGTACAAAACTAGACCCTGTCTGTGAATACGGTTTACTACTTACTTACTAAGTTATACTATACTAATCTCAAAATAGACCTTAAAGGAAGGACTAACCAACTATCTTGTACACTCACCATCTTTTGAACCTAGAAACATCTTCCTAAGCAATGGCCTTAGGCACCTGTACAGAAGAAAACTGGGAGCAGATTACACCATAATGTAAAGCCACAACTGTTCAAAGACCTGTCTGTTCACTTGTGTAACAAACCTTGTCTAAGCCAGGGTTACTGACTCTCCTGGAATGTGTGGGAGACTTCCGAACAGGGCCAGCGCGACCCGCTCCGCTAGGGGATGCGGGGCATCCCAGCGCCATGCTGGATAGGCGCCGGATAGCCCCCCGCACCCCAATATATTATGGGGAATACTGGGGGGGAGGGGAATTGGAGGCATATTATGGGTAATACTGGGGGTGAAAGAGGGGAACTAGAAGCATATTATGGGGAATACTGAGGGGGACTGGAGGCATATGATGGGGAATAATGAAGGGAGCTGGAGGCACGTTATGGGGA